>LPNX010364432.1:266254-453681 GCA_001517045.1 Pseudotsuga menziesii | reverse complement strand
AGCCAGCTAAAGTAGAGTGCACAAGGTGAAGTTCAAGAGTTTTTTATTTTCTGTCCTAGTAATGATGCATTGATTCAAAGATCTTAAGAATTGAACAAAGATAAACGAGTATTGAACAGAAATGTTCATAACTGGAACAAAAGCACTCAGAACTTGAATATAAATCTTTAGATTCTTTACTGTTGAACAACCCCCTTCCCCTGTTTCCATGATCCAGAGCAGCCCAACTAGTACATAATGAAATTACAGATATGAAAAAAGAAGCAAACCGAAATGATGAACCAGCAAGAAAACTTCAAATAGAAAACAGTGGCACAACAATGGCTAAGTTTGGTTGTCTCCAAGCACCTTCCAAGATGTACTTGCAGAGTTTGGAGTTCCCGTGTAAATGACAGTCAGGAACAGCTCACGAAGCTCCCTGTTTGCCCCACTTTAAGTTTAAAAAACAATAAAAAATACCTCATTATTCCCACAATAATTTTTTTTTAAAAACTTTCAGCAGACGTCGCTTAAGCGACGCTTTCAAACTGTTGCTTTTCCGACGGATTTTGAGATATCCGTCGCAAATCCGACACTTCTAACCGTCGCTTTTCTGACGCCTTTTTGATCTCCGTCGCTTATCCGACAGCTACAGGTGTCGCATATCCGACGCCGTACGTTGATATTCGTCGCTTAAGCGACGGTTATGGAGGCTATTTTTCAAAAAAAAAATTCTACCGTCGAAAATATTCTGTCGCTTAAACGACACTTTACATTTAACCGACGGTTATGTAGGTGTCGCTTAAGCGACGGTTATTTAAGTGTCGGATAACCGACGCCAAGTTTCCGACGCTTAAGAAAAAATCAAAGTGTCGTACATGCGACAGGAAAGTGTCGAAAATCCGACATGACGGCCGTCGGATTTTGGGTCGAAATGTAGTAGTGAGGCCAACCCCATTCCTATTTAATTCTTTCACCCCAATCCAACATACAATCCCTGATATCCATTACAATTGTTAGTACTTCTCCCTTTCATGCTCTCTACTAATCCTTTTTTCCCTTAGAGTTGTTTTTCTCAACAACCACAACTATGAAATGCGATGTACATCTATCAATTTATATGAAGAAATATCTAGTATTCCTATTTGAGGCAATGAACAATCAACACATATAGAATTGACAACTCTTCATACATCAATTGGTTGAGGCTGCACTTTTACTCTTTAGGTAGTGGATGCAACATATCATAGGTATACATTTTTAGTTATCCATTTCTTTTTGCATCGCAATTATTATCCCATCCAGTCATATTGGCATTTAATGCATAGACGCTATATTTTTTTAAATCTGACTTTCCAACTACACATAATGCATCCTCTCTAGTTAAGGTATCCATAGGTTTACAATATGATATGCCAGCCTCTAATGCATCTATCCTATTTTCTACCTCTATTTCACATGTAGGGATATGCATAACATCACATTATTTTCTAGCATATACTACAATCCATTTTTTAGATATATCTATTCATGGCATGCTTAATTCATGAACCTATTCTTTTCAATGGGAATGCAAAACCATCACTCTCTTATTCCTAAAATATATTATCCATCCCTATACCACAAAATCACATATATAGGTGGATTAAAGGAATTGAAGCCTAAATGAAACACCTCCATTCTATAACACACACTCATATATGGATGATAAGAAATTAATGGATGCCTACTAAACATATATAGTTCAATACAACAACAACAACTATCACACGAATAACACATTTACAAGATGTAATGATCATTGTTTGTGTTGTTTAACAATATATGATCAATTACATTGAACCTATTCAAGATGTAATGATCATTTGTCTGTGCATGTCAAATTGGTTATTTCTCTTTCATTCATATTTTTTCCTACAACAATGAGGTTAACCTTTTATAATGCACATATTCTTTTTATTTCTTGTTGTTTCTGGGAGCTCCTAATCATTGTGGAGTTAAGTGAGATAATTATCAATTGGGAACCAATTTTTGGGTATTCCTCGTTCTAAGGCCTCCACAATCGGCTTGCTACTTCCCCTTCTTAACCTCCCTTTTTTCTTGAGACTTGGATTTGAAAATCAGTTTTATCCTCCCTACAGATACTTAAAAGTCCTGATCAAAAGTTAAACCGCTTTCCAAAGACCCTAGCTTAACAACCTTCTTTCTTTTATATCTTAAGTGGTATGGAGACATGATGGAAATCTTAGAGTATTTTCTCCCCTTATCCAGTGTAATATATTTTGACTGAATATTCTCCTTAGATTCCATGTCATTATGTGAAATCAAGAGAGAAGGCATGACACCACCTAATTCAAATTTCAGACTGAAGCTTAGAAGTGTGAGCTTCCATGGAAAGAGGATAGGATTTGGAGCTTATGAAATGGATGGCACTCCCAAAACTTAAAGAATATTCTGAAATTTTTTGAAGAAAACCCTTGAACCCTTCTGACGATTACAGACTGATCCCAGTAGGGTAAATCCAAATGAGCAGTTTGAAAACACAAAGAAGAATTAGAAAATTCCATATATTGAGATAATGAATTATTGACTTGAATACGGGGAGCACCTTCATCCCCTTTATATTTACGTAGAGGACTTGGAATTTGTTCAACCTCTGCCTAGATCATGGCAATGAGATTGCAACCTTTGAATAGACTGACCATTCTCTATCCACTTGGCTGAGATTGGACCCACTTGGTTAATATTTGAGTTATCTTGTTGATATCCGTTACATGATTAATCAAGGTTGAGTTCCATTCCTTGGGATAAATCCAATCTCTTTGGTGCCTTCAGGAAATAGAATGGTCTCTAGAATGGTAATCACTCCCACTCACCACTTGACCAAGCTCAACGGATACCTTCTTGTGCATGAGGACCTCTTCAATTAAGTTTTAACCTTTTCTCTTTGAAATGATTATAGTTAACTTCATTGAACAATAATGATGGGAGTAGTAGTTTTTGGGCATGTGAAAACATATATGGTGGTTTTGGAATGGATATGTTATATGCTTTCCCATGGAAATATTGCTAGCAGTTTCCTATTCTCAAAGTTGATGATTTGTAGATTTCCAAAAGCTTACATCATTTGTTCTTGCACATCATTGTAACGTTTTCTATATTATGGACAATGTATAAAGGTTTATTTGCTTGACCTTTATGGATTAGGTAGGTTCTCTTTGTGACATGAAGGATGATAACAATCTATGTATTTGACACTATCTATGACTAGAAGTATAAGCATCAAATAGGAATTAAATATAGTGTTGTTACCCTAAAATTTAATGCACGTAGTTTTGATGCTTTCCAATTGGTGTTGAAGTGATTAATTTGTTGAGATCATCCACTGCACTTTTTGTGTTCAAAGTTGCACTTTTTGTGTTCAAAATTGTAATGAATATATATTTGTAGGTGCATAATGTCTCTACGTTTTTCTTCTTTTGATTATGTTTATGAATAAGAGTAGTAGAGTCTCTTTCTTTAAGAGTTGTTGAAAGAAATTTGAGGTGAACCAAGAAGCAAATGTGTTGATAAAAGATAAATTTGCAATGAAAAATAGTTGTTTTCTCTTTTGAAGAAAAAAATAACTACAGGTAATGTTTTTTAATATTCTAAAAATAATAAATGACTTTAAACTTACTATTGCCTTGTCCTCTTCTAGATTGACATCTTTAATATCAAAGGTAAATTGGGATAACGGTTGTTTTTGTAGATGTGGGAAAGCTACTAATTGTTCTAGTTGCAAGCTTATGTGGTTTTCTTTTCAAAAGTTGTTTTATTGTTTCATTGATACAAATATGCACTCTTTACAAATAGGTAATATTTTGTTTATAATATTTGATTCATATAGAACTAATATACAATCATTATGGTTGATTCATGCAGAATTAATACAAAGTCACTCACTCATCATAGAAATGATTACGAAATTTGTAATGCGTACACCTTGAACTTCAATAAGTTTCTCTTCATTATGTGAAATAAGGTTGTTTGGTAAGTTTAATGTCATTGCTATTTTCCCTTTTTAATCAATCAAGCACATAATGTATGTTATTTGATTTATCAATATTTGTTTTGCATAATGTGATCACATATCCATGGAAGACTTCTTTAGCCTATAAACTCTCAAAATCCTGAATTGCCATTAGATTGCCTACCAATCAACATTAAGTGCATGTGATTAACTTTTATATATTGCACATTATGTCAAAGTTCCCTTTTTGATATGTTAGTGATGTTTCTTGTCCATACTATTAAGAGTTTTTTTTTTCATTTTGTTGTGTGTAAAAAATAAAATACACGTATGTTGCAAGTGCATGGAAAAATCAAATATCAATAAAGTCATTTCAATGTGGAAGAAAATTTGTATACATGGTTTGTGAAAAAAGAAGAAGGTAATGACAAATGGATTTGAATTTTTATTGGTTGAAAGTAATCTGTAGATTCTAGTAACTTTGAAGATTTGAAATATTTATTTCATTTCAATTAAAGGGGAAATGTATTAAAGAATACCTTATGTCTTGGTGAGACCAATATGAATTTGAGATGTTAATTTTTTATTATGGAATATACACATTTGTTTATATATGATAGATTACAGTCTTTAGTTATGGGCAAAATTTATTTAGTATTTCTAGCATTTATTCTTAATTGCATGTACTTTGTCATATGTTTTTTACTATGTGCTTGGACGTGAATATTGAAGTTACCTATGATTAGAAATATGTAATAATTATATATTTATTGTGCTTTATTGTTCTAATTGTCTTAATTTTTATTGATATTGGTTCAAATGGTGCAATGTATATATTCATTATGAAAATTGGTTCTCCAATGTCAATGTTAGTTACACTCAATTCAATTTTACTATTGTGGAATTTTTTTGTTTCCTCATTCAATGTAGTGTTTTTATATAAGGAAATCATGAAGAGAATGTGCTCTAGCGAGGTTGAATCAATGAACTAAGCGTTTTTTCAGTGGAATGTTCAAATGAGTTTCTTAAAGACAACAAACTATATTTTTCATTAACTTTGTATCCTATACTATGTCATCAAAATGCACATGTAACTATGTGCATTTAAAGTTGCAACTAATAGACTATTTGTAGTTGTTATTGATATCAATGCAAATTCTAGTTTCCATGATGCAAATGGTTTTTAGTTGTACGATTTTGTCTGACATTTTTTTCCTTTACATGAAAGTTTCTTTTACTTATTTTTTCAATTAAGTACAATGAATCGATAGTTTTTACCAATGCAATGCAATATAGACTAATTTGGGTTGTGCAACACCAATTATATCAAATGCAACTGCATTTAGAGTTGAACCTTGTGTATGGTGTATTATTTTGATGCAAGATAGTTGTATTTTGTAAATTGTTTTGTATTGCAATGTGAGGCTTGTGGCAAAATATTGGAGATGGTTTTTCAATTTGATATATAATTGTCCGTGTTGATGAAATAACCATTTCCTATAGGCAATGAAATTCGATTCTTGGTGTTTTCCAATGTTTGTAACTAAAATTTTGATCCAAACAATATCCAAATATTTATTGTTACTTGTATATGTTTTATATACTCCTTTGGCGGCATTGACTAACTTCCATCTTCTGTTTTGTAAATTCTTACATATAGTTTGACTAACTATTGTATCTGATTATTTTTGTTGATGGTAATGTTTTTTCATAAGAAAATTAGTTTCCTATATTACTTTTGTATTTGATGATAACATGAAGGATTATTTTATTTTCTTATACTTAAGATATTTTTCTTGTTATGGCTCTATGCATCTTTGCTTATGGGAATAGTGGGCCCAAGGGTAGTGTGATAAGATCATTAATGTACTATATATCCTCATCAAAGTGTCTATTCAAGATCAAATTTTTCGTACTTTAACAAAGAATGTGCACTTTTTATGCATTTCCCTATGTAACTGACATTATTTAATTTTCTCTTTCCATAATTTTTATGTTATTGGGTTTTCCCAAATGCTAGGTTTTTCACATAAAGGAATATCTTATAGATTGTGCTTAGTATAAGTATCCTTAAAATATCATGTTAGCATTAGAAAAGTGCAATTTTGGTACATCCAATATATGGCATACCCATTTATTGGTTTGATACAAATATGTTGCACCTACAAGGGATGCTTCATCAATAAAAACTACATGAAATTGTTGATAGTGCTTTGAAAATGTATATATTTTTTACAATGTTTAGTGAAAGGGATTTTGTTCTGTTAAAAGACATGTACAATGTAAAGTGAAATGAAACATATCCTCCCTAGATGTGGGTGTTTTCCCTGTCCTCTTGACACCTGGAAGCAAGCTCTGTCCACCTAGTGCCAACTAGAGAAGTCATCCCAACCCTCGACACATTGTAAGCCTGCATTTATTTGACACGCCTCATGCACAGGTCCCACCTGGTGGACCGTGTCCCAATCAAGCTCCAGCTAGTGGAATATACCCGCCATCTGGCTCCAGCATGTGTGCTCGATCCTCCTCCATCTAGGTGGATAGGTGGGATTTAATGGGAAAGCATTCACGTGAACCTGGTTCATATGAGTGCCATAACGTGGAGGCAATTCGACTCTCTAAACTGACGGGAAGTGATCACTCGCATGGCTTGGCCTTTAATGTGCTCTAGCATGGTGATGAGATCAGGTTCTCTAATATGATGGGAAAAGTACTTGTGCATTCAAGCAGATAACTTCATGATGCAGTCCCTGCGTGCGATTCTCCTACTACCCTCTTTGAAGATGTATGAAATAGTGACCCTGCCTTCTCCCCTCTGCATTTTCTCTCCTTCAATGATCGCATTAGTTCTGGTTTGGCTATGGTTTCACTATGGTATCTGCTTGACTCTATGTGTCACATTACTTCATCGTCACACAATGACTCAGCCGAGGGTAACCCCATGTCAGGGTGGTAGACATGGTTTGATTTGTGAGGAAGAGAACCTTAGGAAGGATAAGGATACTGAAAATGAATATTATAGCTCAATCTCGCCCCCAGTTCGTGATCTTCTCGAAGACTGGGAATCTGCTTAGGTAGCATATTTTTTGGCTACGAGAAAGTATGGAAATTAGATAAACTTATATTGGTTGGTGAAGAACATGCTCGAAAACTTGGTGGAAGAGATTTTGGTGAACTAATCGGCAGCTACTTCTTCCATTCTAGATGTCAGAGGCCTCCTAGTACATCTAGACGCCAAACTAGCTAGCCTTGACGCTAGTCTGGTTGGAGGAAAATACTTGTTGGAAAGGTGCTCCTCAAGGATCAGGCGTCCCATTTTGATCTTCTCAAGGAATGACATGGTTAGTGTGGTGACCACTTTTCCTACAGGGACAATAGTAATCCCTCCTCTAGGTGCCCCTCCCCTTGAGCCTCCATCTCCCTCCATCCCAGAATACCTATTTGCTAAAGTGATAGAAAATTTGAAAGGCTTTTCAACCTTAGCCTCTAGACAGACCCTGCATGACATAGGAGCTTACTCAAGCCAGCCTCCTCTACTATCCAACTTTATGGTTCCCTCCACCATCAATCTTCTACAGTTCAAAAGGGTTTGTGCATCAATTGGGGAGGTGGCCATGTGCAGAAAATCGGAGCCTCTGTCTCCCAAGCTCCCTCCTCAAGCTTGGGATGATGATTTCTTTGGAATTTGTTCCATTGTCGAAGATAAACCCAGTCCCAACAAGGATGAAGTGCTTGATCCACACGAATGCCCCTAGTCCTCTCGTATTTCTACAAAGGTTAAATCTTTTTTTTCAAAATATAATGTTTTCTTACTTGGATATAATACCTAGTTCCAACTGTAATTACTGCAGCGTAGTCCCATCGGTGGATAATGGACAATTTTCTCCTGTTATTATGATGCCTGGCATTTTTGGATGTCCGGGTTGGTGGTTATGTCGATCGAGACTTCCCGGGCCGACATTGTGCCCTGCAATGTTTTTTTTATTTTTAATATAACTATTTCTAGCAGGTTTACAAAATAAAAAAATGCAACATCCCTTGCATTGAACATTGTTTTTCATGTGTAAGTACGTACAAGTCCTTCTAGTTGCAATGGACCATTGTCCATTTTTTTATTGTACATACAAACTAGGGGTTGGAAAATTGCTTTAGCTATAAATATTTTTCCATCTCTTGCTCCTAAAGATAAATGGATTGGTTCATTTGGCATATATTTTTTTTTCAATCATTTGTTATCACCCCAATTTCCATCATTTACAAATTTTAAGTGATTTTAATAAGAAAGATTAGTTGTATATTATCGTTTACCTTGTCTAATATAGTAAAATGTATTATATATATTCCAACTACACTCCATTAGACGAAATCAATTTTTCAATTGATCATATAAGGGTTTACATGGGATATCCCTTCATATTTGTGCAATGGCATTGATTCCTCTTTGATGCGCATGTGATTTATGCTATAGATTTGTAGACCATAAATGATTTTGGTTGGATCTAAGACTTGTTTCATGAATAAATAGCCATACCATGCATCCCTTATTCATCATTGGATGGGTAATTGGATATCCTTGAGGTCAAACTCGTCACATGGGTTGCCATGATTGAATCTTAATCATTCACATTGAAACTAGTTCCTTTCAAGTTTAAAAAATGATCTATAAATGCATGGTCATCCCATGCATTTAAAACAAAATTTAAATGTAATATTATGCTAGTTCAATTGAACCAAAGAGTGGGAAGTTCATTACCTCCACTCACTTAGCCTTGTGTTTCCTTATCTTCATAACGCCTACATTTTCCCTCCAAAATGACACTACATAAGGGAAATTCTTGCAGATTCATATTCAAGATAGAGAGAGCTCATTGAAGGACTACCATGGAGAAAATTTGATTCCACAAGCTGTGGAATTATTCCCAAGTGATATATTTCAAGTTTCATTACCTCTCCGTAAGACAATTAAAGTAATTCATCTCCACCACCCATTAAGGAAAATGTTGGAAAATGTTGTTCAAACCATTAAAACTCATTGTTTGAATGCTTTAGTAGTTAATATGTATGCTTAAAAGGCATAGATTTTGTTCATTTTCATTATTGTTCACACATTCTCTGTCTTCTCTCAATTCTAACAACTACTTGGAATTAATTTTTGGTATTTGCATGCACAAAAACCCCACATGTAGATTCTAGAATGAAGTCTATTATAGGGGGTTTGATTCATTAATATCACTCCAATATGTTCCTAGGGATAGTATCTAATATATATTACTTTGTAGGTTCCCTTTGACTATTATCTTGAAACCAACACCCACTTGAAGCATCTCCATTTTTTTTAAAATTGGATTTTTGAAACTCCTTAGAATTGTTGCCAATTTTATCAATTTTATCCAAAAACTGACACAGTTAAGTAGGCTTCTTTGCTTAGCCACACGATAATGCTCATGTTCATCTGTAACTCATGTAATTACTTATATTGCACCACTTTCATATATGAGGCCCACATGATTGCCTTGAAACCCATTTTTGTTCATATTTTGGCTTTGTATCAAAGTTTTTTTGGCAATTTATTTTTTACAAAATTTATTGATTATTTTAACCATGTTGTTTACCTATTTTATCGGACAGAATTTAAACAGTTTCATTGATAAATGGAGTTCCTTCATTGATTGTGCTTATCTCTTTTAAGTTCTTTTTTTTTTGCACTTGTATTCAACAATTTACTTTTTAAATTGTCATTTTTTGTTTATCACCACACTTATATTCATATCAAAACATGTTATTCACATTCACTTTTAAGCAATTAGGGTGATTAAGAAATATTTAGACATTGAAATAACTCCTTTAGCACACCTTAATAATAAACATGTTTAGTTCATGATTCTAAGCTAAAAATTATAGAAATAGTAAGAAATTTAACCTAACATTTTAAAATTGTCCCTCAAGGACAAAATAAATTATAGTTTAGGTTAATATTGTGGAGGTAGGAATCCAAAAAACCCTCCATGATTGTTTATCATCTAAACCTAATTAATATCCTAGGAAAATTTTAAAATTATTTATATCAAATGTGTTTGCTAGCACAAGAAACACCCTCTTTTGAGAGTCAATGCTTAGGCTGGGGTCAGTAGTTTGACGAAGCCTTCGAACTCTTGAAAATTGTGTGTCACCTCTCAATTTCTTGAAGTGAATAACCTCATGTCCATGATCCATGAAGAGTATCTTAGTGACCAAGTATGAGGTCTACTACCAAGTAGCATTTGTGGGATAGTGAAGGAACTTAATATTGATACTTGTTTCCGCTTTGGATTTCATCCGACTTGTATATACTTGAAAAAAGATGCCTAGAGAAAGTTATAATTTGCAAAAGAAAGAATTCAACTAATAAAAAAATTCTTAATATTATCTTAGTCTTATCCTTGTGGAGTTTCACATAAATTTCCTCAGAGTTCAATCCATCCATGATTTCTCTTGCATAAATCTCAACAATCATGATGAATTGATTATCCTTGCTCCATAATAAAACTGAAGCGTGTGAGCATACTATGTATATAGGGAAGAATTGAAATTTAATGCAAAAATATTTTTCTTTGTTGTCATTAATATGTAAAGGCATGCAAACCATGTAATTATATGCCATTGACTAGGCTAAGGTATGGGAGAGAAAACAATACATTCTATCTTGTGATAATATAACCAGCATGGGGTACGAGAAAGACTAGGGTTATTTCTAGAGCTAGTTGAATGAAGTGCTAATAATGGATGTAGGTTTGGGAGTTGAAACTATTAGTGATAGAGATAGTGTTGAAGTTGGGTTTAGGTTTATGGAAGGAAGTAAATCTAGGTTTCTTTGCAAATGTTTGTTTAATAGTTAGGGCATGAAGTAAGTCTTGGTCTATGGTTGTTATCTCACCCATATTTTTTTATTATAAATTTCCACAGGTCCTTTGGATTTTCGAAATCATTTCCCATTACATCCGACGGTAATGTGATACCACCAATGGTTCTCCTTGTCGGTTCTTCGACCCCCTAAGCAGTGAAATTCATGGAACTGTCTCATCGAATGTTCCATAAAATCCAATGACGGTGCCATACAACCGAAGGCTCATCGTGTCGGTTATCTGACCCCCTATGCAGTGAACTCTGTTGGATTCCCTATCTCCAATTCGTTGGTTATCTGACCCCCTATTCAATGAAATTTTTCATATTTACGAAGAAAACATTAAAATAGTCGTTGTCAGATATTCGACAAGTATATGTTGAAAATCCGACGAAGTTATTTTACGGTCGGATATTCGTCGAAATGAAATTGATGTTTAAAAAGGAAGATGATTGTCAAATGGTCGACAACATTATGTCAAAAATTCAACATCTATATTGTCGTATTTTGTATTAGAAAATGCTAGTGACACCACCATATAGGGGTTAAAGTGCCACACTATAGGGGGAAATGTGCCCAACATTTAGGGCTTAAAAAAATGTAAGAAAAAGTGTGATAATTGATTCACAACTAGATCTAGAATCCAAGAAACTCTAACATTTCACTCTAGTTTGCAAAACAAGCACAATTTAGATGAAAAGACTAAAATTGCATTTACACATGAAGTCAATAGTGGATATTATTAACATTGTCTAACATGTAAATATGTTTAAAACAAACACACACACACACACACACACACATATTACATTTGGGAAAATTCATGAGGCTTAGGAATCAATTTGGGAGTGCAAACGTGTCATAACTAGATTTGACCTCCATCCCCCCTAGGTGGACCAATTAGCTCTCGAGTCACCCAAAACAGTCACAAAACCTGGTGTGAACATTGGTGTGGCATGCTGGAGCATAAATGGGTCTATGGCAGGAGTGGGTGAGAAAATAGAGGTGTGGGAGTGGCTCAAGGTGAACAATAAATACACAAGAAGGGCCAAAATGGTCTAAAAACATCATTAATGCCCCTATTCAAACCAAATTCCACAAAAAGAGGAAAGGGAGAACTCCAAGAGACTAAGGGTCATTAATGAGGGTGCACATGTTCTAGTTTGACCAAGATAGAGCGTTGGTGTGTGTGTGTGAATGGGCCAAAATAACTAGTTAACCTGCTAGACCACTTTCCCTAAGTCTAAACCATAGATATCAATGCATTAAAAAAATGAAATAGTGTAAGGTATAAACTAAGGTACTAAGGAAGGATTAATTCTCTAAAACCCCCCCTTAATATTGAATTAGTACAACTTAACCAAAAATATCATGGAGGACTTGGAAACAAAGGCTCAATTCACCTCATACAACATAAAATTTTATTTTTCCATGAAAACAAGGAAAAGAGGAAAACCACATGGGAAAAAAAAATCTCCTAAAAAATGGACATGGGGCCAAAAATATGAATGTGAATGTCAGAAATTACCATGCATCACTCACTCCAAGTAGTGATATCAAGTAAGTGAAGGTATTCTATGTGAAGCGCTTTGTGAAAATATCAACATTTTGCTCAACAGAAGGGAAATACTGCAAGGCTATCACCCGATCATGCACCAAGACCTGAATGTAGTGCATGTGTATCTCTATGTGTTTGGTCCTATGTCTATGTACTAGATCCATTGAAATCTTGATTACACTTCGATTGTCACACCAAATGACAATGGGTGAATCAAGTGCAACATCAAGTTCTCGAAGAATGCCTTGCAAACACACACATTGTGTAGCTGCATTCACTGATCCTCTGTACTCGACCTCAACTAAAGAAAGGAAAATAGTGTGTTGTTTCTTGATTGATGTTTTAATCTCATAGATCACATAATTTAGTGATAATACACATAAGAATCATATAAACATACAGAGACAAGAGACAAGAACAGGTACTGGAATAACAGATTATATTATAGAATCACATGAGGGTCCATACATATATAAAAACTAAACCAAGTTCTTAAATAGCTCAACAACCTATTATATATGATTACAAAAACAGTTATGAGTAACTACTTGTCGGTTCAGTCAACAAACACGACCTTTGGAGGCTAACCTAATCTCTGATTAGTCGATTCACTCAACTAGTCGACTCACCGACTAACTCCTCCAACATCTCCCCCAGGAACAAAATATTTCTTTGTCCCGAAGAAATAGGGGAGGTACTCAAAAATATGTTGTCTAAACTAGTAACTGCATTTGCTTTGTCATCATGGGATGTGTAAACGAATGGATGGCCATTTTTGAACACACATTTCTACAATAACTTCTTCCTTGATGGCCAGTTGGTGTTGAAACTCTGCCCAACTGGATAGAGCATTTTGGATATCGATGGTCAAGGTTGTGAGGATTGATAGAGTCGACATCTTCTCTTGAATGGAATATTCTATGATGTTTTCCTAGTTAGGTCCCAGCGACTGAGCCTTTTCATCTATTGTATCTAAAAATATTTTCATCTGTGGGCATATCTTGTCGAGTGTGTTGATGATTGGGAGTGCTTGGTTCGTCCATTGATGCACTTTCTTTTCTAGCTTTTCTAGCTTTGTTGTTTCTAATATGATCTGGTCCTGGATTGTACTTCTCATGGTGTCATCCAGACCTTGTTGCTTTTCTAAGTTCTGGATGTGATCACAAGTCTGTCGAGTCTGCCGGAATACCTGTCCATAGTAGGTGTACCAACTCCGTAGGACTTCTTCCATGGTGACATACTCTTCCAAGTGGTCATGCAGTACCTTATGTGCCTCAGAAAATGTTGTGTACTACTACCTTAGTAGCACATAAGTTTATTCCTTTTGCTCATTTCTCTTAATCTGCAGTTGTGTCTGTAGGTTCGACATGATACTTTCAAATAATTGGTATGCTTTTTCCAATGGTTTGTTGATGTCGATCTCAGTCATCCCTAGTATCTATGTTTGTGTCAAAGTCCTACATTTAGTCAGGAATTCAACTTGTTATGTTTTTATTTTTTCAATTCTTTCTTGTCTTGTTTGATTTCTTGTTGATGCTTCTTTGGTGAGTGCTTCCAGGAGTCGATCCAACTCTCCATCTCTTAGCTTTGGTGTTTCAACTGCAGAAGTCAATCCCAGTTGATGAAGGTGGATAGTTGTCAGTGTTTGTTGTTTCTGTTGTTATTGTTTTTTCTTTTTCTCTTTTCTCTTTCTTTTATGCTTAGACTTATGGACCACTTCTGATCCTGTCGGTACTGATGTTGGTTGTTGCTATGGTGTTTGGTGTTCTTCAGTCAGGGGATTCAAAGTCCACTGAACTTATGCTGTGGTAGGATTAGCTTGTTGGGTTTCTCTAAAGGGGTTTGTGGTTGTTTGTGCTTCTAATGGTGGTTTTGGATTGTGATGAGACTCTGGTTCTGGTGGTGACGGTGAATGGTCTGGATTTAGAGGGGTGGTCAGAATATTTGTCGGCATCGATTCTTAGACTTCTATTTGAAGGTCGGCATGACTATTGATTCCTTCATCTTCCATGAGGTTGTTGATTTTGGCATCTAATGCTGCTTGAGTACCTTCTAGGGAAAGTGGTCCCCTCTCTGCCTCATTGACTGGAAGGTTTTGGAAGGTTGGTGTAAATGATGAAATGTGGGTTGCGACTATGGTGGATGTCAGGTCAGGGTTGTGAATGTATGATGATTTGATAAGTCCTATGACTGATGGTGGTGATGAAACTTGTTCAATTTGTGGAATGAGGCTTTGTCAGGAAGAGCTTGACTCGACAAGTTTGTGGGTGGTGTTGATCTATTGGGATTTAAGGAATAGATTTGGCAAATTATTGATAAACTATTGAAGTTCAACATCTTTATCAATTTTCTCCTTAACGGTTCCATGGATAATCTCATCGTAGCTTGGTGATATGGCCATGGTTGACTCTAGTGTTATTCTAGTTGGAGAAGGTCTTGGTGAGTCCGAAGTTAAATCGATAGGATCTATTACGGGTGGGGTAGCAGTTCTTACCTTCTTCACCCTTCCTTGCTTTGCTCCTGATTCGACATACTGCTTGAATTGGGTCTTGACAAATACCTTATTTATTGCAGCATCCTTCAAGATGTCGGGAACAGTAGCCAGTAGTTCTTCCTCATCTTTCGACTCCTCTGATAAGATGAGTTTACACTTCCCCTTCCCTTTTCCCTGAGTTTCTTTCTTTTTCCTTAGCTATTTTTCTCAAATTTTCTTTTGTCATAGCATACTATGGGTTGTCTGATTAACTATATTCCTCTATCTGTTCTTCTCCTTTCTCCTGTTGTTGAGTCAGGACGATAATGTTTTGTTCTGTCGGTGTGACCACCTACTGTTCAGTCGATGCATTTTCAATTTGGAGGGGTTTTTGCTCCTCTGTCGGAGTGTCCCCTGAGGTGAAAGTAATAATATAAAGGTTGACTTCATATTATTCCTCCTCCTGGTCGGTCAATGGCTCTATAATGACTTGATTACTTTCTTTTGCAGCCTCCGGTATGGTGATGTCAGTTTTGGACTACCTGGCCAACTTTGTGAATATCTCCTCGACTGTTGGATAGTAGTCAATTGGATTTTCCTTTGTTGTAGACCCTTGTTAATTCCATACTATTGTGTGGTCTAGTTCTAGTTGGATATGTGTTGTAGGAGGAAGACATATTCGAATGTTTTGAGGCACCCTCCATCTGGCTGTTCGGACTTTCATATTTTCAAACCAGTGTTCCAGGAACACTTTTCTTTTTTCTTGTTCTAATAGGGTTCTAGCCATTGAAAACATCTTAAAGCACCACATATGAAACCTGGTTGGCTCCAAGAATTATTTATGCCCTACTGTACATTGGTGTTACATAGCTATCCATATTAAGAGTGATGGGAATATAATTATCGCACTTGATTCCTGGCACTTCTTGCAGATGGATTTGAGTATGTCGGCCATGTATTGGGCCCAATGGTATACCTTTCCTGTGCTTGCTATGCAGTTGACTTCTTCCATCATGCAAGCTTCAAGTTGCAACCGCGTCTTGTGACAGTCAGGCCAGTGGACATGATTATGGCCACTATTTTGGGTGTGGTGTCTTGGACTTTCCCGATTATTAACCCCTTTAAGTTTTTCCCTGTCGATGTTCCTGTTAGTCTTTCGACTAATACTTCCTTGATTCCTACAGGAACAGAGTCACCTTTGTTGGAAAACCCAGTGAGTTTGTAAATGGTTTCGGTTGATATTTCCACCGGTCTTTCGAAGTAGAACTTCCCATTGTGGTACCGACTGATTATGAATCTAACAATAGTTTCCTTCGTTCCTCCAAAACATGCCATGAGAGGTGCATTCAGAAATTTCATAATGGTGCTATGATTTACCTTCTCTGCTTCCTCTGTCATTTTTTACTTACCCTGGTAAGCCCATTCTTTGATTTTTTCCCATTGTTTCGCCCACAAAACTTCCTGCACATTTACATTTTTAATGTTTCTTAATCATTTCAATAGTGGACTTACAACGAATTCCAACTCTTTTACTTTTCCTTTCATGGCTCTGGTTTGTTTTGGGGCCATTTTTTCGGTTGTCTGTTCATCTTTCTTGTTAGTTGATTTGCTCAAGGGGATTTGGTAATTTCGTTGCTCTAGATCTTGATGAAACAGTATGTGATTTTCAACTGGCATAGTATTTATAGGCAGAGCGGATGGAGATCTTGTCGATGGTGTTATTAATGGCATATTTGATGGTAAAGGACGCTCTAATGAATGATGAGTTAATACGTTCCGGTTTTAGCGCTCCCTCTGACTATAGTCATGATGGGTTGATTTGACCTTTTGATCCTCTTTTCGATGATGAAGGTATGGTCGATCTGTGGTATGTCGATGGTAAAAATGTCGATTATTCTCGAATGGTCTACTATTCCTGTCAAAGTTCATTTTTATTTTCCTTGATTCTTTTTGGGGTTTTTGCTTTTTTCTTTTTATAGATTTTTGTAACAGTTATAAAACCGTTTTTCTTTTTCTTTTCTTTTTTTTTCCTTTTTTTTTAATTTTAATTTTTTTAGTTTTGGTACTGTTTTAGTCGGGCACCATTTACCAGCTTCCAAAATATTGTGCCCTGTAATATTCTCAGTCAAACTGAAGACAATTGACCAGAATATGGGACCATTGGAAAGCATGAAGATAAAACCTAAAGTGGACTTTCTATCATTGGGATCACTAGCCCAATTAGAATCAGAAAATCCAACTAGTTCTAGTGGAGAACTAGCAACATAGTGTACGTCGAAGTTCTTGGTTCCTTGTAAATATTGAAGGATCCTATTGGCTACCTTCCAATGGATATCATGAGGATTCTTCATATATCTAGCTACAACATCTACAACATATGCTAAATCAGGTCTAGAATGAGTAAGATACAACAAAATCCCGACTAGCCGTCTATACAATGAGAAATCCACCAATGGAGAGTCACCAACTTCACCTAGTTTGATACCAAAAAGGAATGGAAACTTGGATGCATTACATTCAGTCATTTTAAAATTCATTAACAGGTCTGCAACATACTTTTGTTGACTGACCTTTATCCCTACTTCATATTAAACATTTTCCAAACCAAGAAATTGTTTCAACAAGCGTAGATTAGTCATTGAAAATTCACTGTGCAAAGATGCTTTAATTGATCTAATTATTTGGTGCAGCTAACTGTAATCAAAAGGTCATCAACATACAATAAAATTACATGCAATACATCACCAATATTCTGCAAATAAATATTAGTATCATACTTGCATCTAACAAAGCCAAGTGAAAGCATATATTTTTCCATCTTGGCATATGAAGTCCTTGGGGTTTGCTTGAGGCCATAGAGTAACTTCTTTAACCTGCATACAAGAGAATGATTCTCTTGGAAACCTTTAGTTTGCTGCATATATAACTCTTCCTGTAGCTAACCATGAAGAAATTCACTTTTGGAATCCATGTGTTGGACCTCCGAGCGCTTGCTTGCAGCAATGGCTAAAACTAGTATGATAGTGTCCATCTTTGCAACCGGTGCAAATGTCTATGTATAGTACACTCCTTGGACTTGAGAGAAGCCTTTGGAAACTAATAAGGCCTTATATTTAATATTAGACCCATCAGAATCAAATTTTGTCCTATATACCCACTTTCATTGCACAAGCTTCCTCTTGGGAGGAAAAGGAAGCAATTCCCAAGTTTCATTTTCTTATAGAGAATTGAACTCTTCTTTCATGGCTGTTTTCCATATTGGGTCATAAGATTCTTCTTGATATGATTGTGTATCAGATCCAACTATCATATGGAAATGCCCAGCAATACTCAATTCATTTTCAAAATTAACACTCTAAAATTGTGATGTATTCTTCCTAGGATCTAGAGGATTGACTGCTAAATCCCCAAAAACTTCTATGGTTTTCTCTGCCCACTTGGGACTTTAGGGTGAGTCTGTTAGGATTATTAATCCTCCCTTGTCCAATTTGGTCATATGTCTAAATTGGGAGTCCGTCCAGTCTATTTATAGTCATTAACACCATTGGGTCTGCTTGGCCTAATTGGGCCACATGTTTCAGTTACTAAAGTGTGGGGAACACTAATTGAGGCTCACTGCCACTGATTGCACTTGATTGCATCATTTTAGGAGCCTCCTAGACCAATCCATACAATTTAGGAGCCACTGGGAGTGCCAAAACCAACCAAGGTCAGTTCAGTTCAGTTGATGACTAGTTAAGCTGCGTTAGGAGTTAGTTACATTCAGTTCTAGTCCTCTACATTCAGTTAGCACTAGGTTTGCATGGCTGCAGTAAGGATGGGTGCATTTCTCACCTATCACAGTCAGTTAGCCTTATTCAACACTGAATGTAACACTTGAGTTGTTTTTTAGAGCTCCGATGAACTCCGGTTATGGTTTAGACAAGGTCAGTTAACTATTGAGTCCTCCGACAGTGATTTAGACAAGGTCTTAGTTACCTACAGTCAAGTAGATTCTAATCAATTCAAATTTCGTCATGTGGATTCGAATTGCATGTGTCTATTTAAGCCATTGTACTACATTGTAATTATTATCTAATTACTCTTTGATTAATGAAAAGCATTCACAGCTGCAAGCCATTTTTGCACGGTTTCATTCTTCAATAACTGAGTAAATTGTGTGATCTATCATGTGAGTTGTGTGTTTTTCCATAGATCTATGTGCTCAATTTAATATGGTATCAAATCCTTGGTGGACAAGGCACTTCTCCTCCTCAGATCTCCTACTGGATCATTTTTTGAGCAAAATTGCTCCTTCTAGCACTGCACCAGAAGTGAAGAATTTACCACTTAATACCCCAAGCAAAGGAATTGTTGATCAAGCTTGCTTGATTAACTAATCTGGGTGTGAAGAAAATTCCAAAAGTGCAGGATGTCCAACCTTACAGTGCCTTTTTTTTTTTTTTGCAGGTACAACTTCGAAATGCCAATTCACCAATTCCTCTTCTCACCCTATCCTCAGACTATTATGAATGGAAGGTGAAGATGATTATATTTCTGAATAGACAAGATCTCTTTTGGGTGTCTTGTGGATTTGGTAGAAAGTATTTTGAGAGTGAAAATTACTGGCTAAATGCAAAGGATGCAGCTTTTGAAATAATGAAACTGGCTCTTTCTCCTAGCATGCGCTACCTCAGTAGATCTATTAAATATCCACAGGAACTCTGAACAAGATTGGAAAGAACCTTTGGAATGATTTATGAGGATCATAATAGCACTTTGGAGAGCACATCCAGCACCATAAGCATCCTTGATCCAAAAAACTCGGCCAACACTCTCTCTGATGAATTTGTTCAAGATGAAGAAGAAGTAGAAGCTTCTACACAGTCAATTCAAATTGAAGACAGTCTCAATGCAGTGAATCCTTCTCCTGATGCTCCAGAATTTCATGAGATCTCTGATATATCACATTCTCATATTACTGAAATAGAAGAATACATTTGAATCTCTGATATTGAAGAAAAATTCTGCTGCACTTCCATGCAAACATTCACCGGTGATTTTCCTTTAAATTCTGTGCAAAATTTACCAGTAATTGCTTCCGAAAGTGAAGAGAAATTTGATTTTTATCCCTCTAATGTTGCTGCTGGTGTGAAAATATGTGATACCTTGGATATTTTGGAAGAAATATCATATTACCAGAGTGATCCATTCACTCCCCATGATCTAGTTTTTCCAGCAAATTCTTGCAGGATTGCATGCACCAAAATTCAGAATTTTGAAGAAGAAGAAAGCTGTGCATCCACCGTCTCGGTTAACCATTTATTTGAATATGATATTAACCTTATTGGATATGATATGAGCTTATTTATATCTGATCTGATATTTCTTGGTTTAATATATCAAATTCATAATCTTTCTGTACTGCTTGTAGTTGTTCTCATCAACGGTGTGAAGAAACAAGTACCACAAGTCTCCTACAAAACTATTGCTGGGGATTTGATTCCATTTCATAGTTGTGGATCTGTTTTGAACCTATTTAGATCTGATTTAATTTATGATCTGATATTATTTGGTTCATATTTTAAA
Organism: Pseudotsuga menziesii; assembly: GCA_001517045.1. Lineage (NCBI taxonomy): Eukaryota > Viridiplantae > Streptophyta > Pinopsida > Pinales > Pinaceae > Pseudotsuga > Pseudotsuga menziesii. The sequence continues at coordinate 433,211 of LPNX010364432.1, read as the reverse complement.
ATCCAAGAGCTTTCATTCATGCTTGTAGCTGCTCTCACCAATTCCGGTGTGAAAATTCAAGTACCGCACTTTCTCTTCAAAACTGTTGATGGGGATTTGGTGTTAGTTTCCTCATATGAGGTTGCTGATATTTTATTATGTGATTCATTAGATATTTTAGAAGCTAAATCATACTATGGAGCTCAAGCATTCGCTCTCAACAATCCCAGTTCTTCTCTACCATTGTTCACATGCTCATCTCCTCACAGAACTAGTAAAGAGGAAGATTTTCTGCATCCGCCTGGACACTTTCTCCTAAAACTTGGGGCTGTTATTAGCACTCATGGTTTTCTGTTCATGGCTGAAACATATTAGTTTCTTGAGTTTTCCTCACATGTGCAGAATCCTCAAGAACCTTTTCTCACTTATCAATTGACTTCAGTTGCTCTACATGGGTCCAGTCTTCATCCGGAAGTTGTCTATATTTTTTATTTAGTTGAGCTAATCATTCTTCTTCCAAAGAGAAAGATTCCTCCAGACATAATGATGGAGAGGTTCACATGCCAGGCCCCCAGGATACCTATGCACAGAATAACTAGATTGATCCTGATTCTACCTACTTAATTAGAGGGGGGGGGGTTTTCCCATGTGGTTTTTCCCCAACACCTTGTTTTTGAGCAGTTACTTTACTTTACTTGATGTAATGGGTGACCTATGGTATTAATTACCAGGGCCCATAGATTGTCCAAGTTAGCATTCAGGGGGGGTGTTAGGATTATTAATCCTCCCTTGTCCAATTTGGTCATATGTCTAAATCGGGAGTCCATCCAGTCTATTTATAGTCATTAACACCATTGGGTCCACTTGGCCTAATTGGGGCACATGTTTCAGTTACTAAAGTGTGGGGAACACTAATTCAGGCTCACTGCCACTAATTGCACTTGATTGCATCAATTTAGGAGCCTCCTAGACCAATCCTTACAATTTAGGAGCCACTGGGAGTGCCAAAACCAACCAAGGTCAGTTCAGTTGATGACTGGTTAAGCTGAGTTAGGAGTCAGTTACATTCAGTTCTAGTTCTCTACATTCAGTTAGCGCTAGGTTTGCATGGCTGCACTAAGGAGGGGTGCATTTCTCACCTACCACAGTCAGTTAGCCTCAGTCAACACTAAATGTAACACTTGAGTTGTGTTTTAGAACTTCGATGAACTCTGGTTATGGTTTAGACAAGGTCAGTTAACTATTGAGTCCTCTGACAATGATTTAGACAAGGTCTTAGTTACCTACAATCAAGTAGAGTCTAATCAATTTGAATTTCCTCATGTGGATTCGAATTGCATGTGGCTATTTAAGCCATTATACTTCATTGTAATTATTATCTAATTACTCTTTGATTAATGAAAAGCATTCATAGCTGCAAGCCATTTTTGCACAGTTTCATTCTTCAATAACTGAGTAAATTGTGTGATCTATCATGTGAGTTGTGTGTTTGTCCACAGATCTACGTGCTCAATTTAATAGAGTCATGTTCAGAAAATTCATGTTCATTCATATTAGAATTAGAAATATCAGAAATGGAATCATCACTTACATCATCTTGGTGTTGAGGAGAAGAGCATTCCCCTGGTCCTAGTTCAAAATATGGAATAATTTATTCTTTTAATTTCACACTTCTTTCAATGAAAGTATTTTGTATGGAAGGATCAAAGAGATTGTGTCTCTTTGTATATTCACCATATCCCACCATGATGCACTTCTTTCTTTGTGGCTGCAAGGGATTTCTCTTTTCTGAAGGAATTCGAGCCCATGCCCTTGAGACAAAAATATTGATATGTGAAATATTTGGCTTGTGACCAAACCAAGCCTAATACGGTGTTTTTCCACTCACGGATTTGTGAAAATCCCTGTTTTGAATGTATGCATAAAAATGAATGGCTTCAATCCATATCTTAGGACTACAATCCTTAGCCTCAATCATACAGGTAACCATCTCCTTGAGCGCCCTGTTCTTCCTCTCTTCCACACCATTTTGTTGTTGCGTGTAGGGGACAAAATGCTACATTTGGATGTCGCATTCATCACATAGGTGCTGGAAATTCTTGTTCATATACTCTTTACCATTATTAGTATGAAGGATTTTGATATGGTTCCTAATTTTATTCTCAACCAGGGCCTTCCAAATCTTTAGAGTCTCAAAGACTTCAGATTTGAGCTTAAGGAAATAGACCCAGCAAAACTTTGAGAAATAATCTATGAAAGTGAGAACTTTCCTTGATCCTGCATAGGAAGGCATGGGAAGAGGACCAATGAGATCTGGATGCACCAATTCAAGCACTTGTGTAGCTCTCCTTTCCTTCCCTTTCTCATAGCTACGCTCTCGATGTTTTCCCACCACACAACCAATGCATCTGCCATTGGAAGTCTTGATAGGAGGAAGCCCTTCCACCATGCCATCCTTGTTCAATGATTGGAGGTATTTGTAGTTCATATGGAAAAATTTATCATGCCACAACTTGCTGGTTTCATTGGAATTAGACATGAGCTCTTTCCCGCTGGATTTGGGAAGAAAATGGGAGAATTTGTACATCCTAGCTTGATGATCATCATACCATAATGCCACCACTTTGTTAGAGGATATTTCAGGTATCTCAACCTCATCTGGAGTAAATGTTACTCTCTTGGATTCTCTAGTATGTGTCATTTGGTACACTGATAGTAGGTTCACTGCCAATTCTGGTACAAACATGACATTGTTGAAATATCCATCTTCAATATCGATCTTTCCAATCCCCTTGGCATGGATCTCTGAATCATCACCCATTCAAACAATTGTGCCACTGTCTCAATACATGGATGTGAAGAAATATTTGATAGAGGCCATGTGCCTTGATACTCCTGAATCAATGATGAAGGATGAAGAATCTGAAGAGACAAAAACCAAAGCATGGAACCTCTCTTTCTTGTTAGAACTTGAACTTCCATCCTTCTTCTGTGCGCCCTCTGGGACTGGGATATTTTTCTTTTCCAACAGATGTGCCATAATATATTTGGTTTTCTTCATGCATTCACTCTTTGGATGCCATCCCTTTGTTGAAAAATTGTAACTTCGAAGAATATTCTATATGTATCTTTTTTGGTCCCCGATGGTCCTACCAGGAGAACCACTTGTATTACATTGTACCCTGATGCTTCTAATCAGAAGAACTAATAAGAGTCATGAGGTAGTCCCCTCTAATTTTAAAGGTGGGTCATTAGCACCCCAGTATGGTTACTTGAGCCTACATGTGTAACTCGAGCCTACATGATTTAACTCGAGCCTACATGTCGAATGAGTTAACTTAAGTGAACGGATGAATATAAATAGAAGTGTAGCGCTCCTCATTTGGAGCACACACTCTCACTTGTATAGCGCATTAGTGGAGAAGAGAGAGAAGTATCTAGAGATGGAGGAGGATTAGGCTTTGATCTCCTTGTTGGTTTTATATTTTATCTTTTGGGGCATCTATATTGAGGAAGCTTTTGCTGGGTTTTTCCCTTTAGGGTTTTCCCAGGATAAATATTTGTGTTCTCTTTTGTATGGTTGTGCTTGTCTATCTTTCAGTGATCCTGTTTATATGATTTTGTTATGAAATCGAAATGAAATATTAATGATCTAGCTTAGCATATGAAAATTTAACATGGTATTAGAGCTACCCTGAAAGAATACATTGTGCAGCTACAGACGCTAGGGCTTCTTACTTTTTGGTTCTCTCTCCAAAATCAATCAGCAAAAGAAGGGCACATCTTTCTATCGAAGCGGAATTCAATTCTGAGCATTTTCAGTTTTCAATGCGGGAAATTAGAGCTTCTTGCAGAAGAGGAATTTTTTGAGTGAGCCTAGCATAGGATTTCTATCCTCATAAAAATCAAATTTTAGAGACCTGGATCAATATTTTTGGTTGGGTGAAACTCCAAGAAAGTCAAACCCTAGTTTGACCCCGAGCTAGAAAAACCCTAAATACCTAAACTGCTAAGTTTTGGTACTTTCACTATATTCTGAGATTGGTGAAGGCTCAGGAGCTGAAAATTGTAGAGGAGGAATATAAAATATTTATGTACACTGTATCCAAAATTAATCCTCATATTCTCTATATTTTGGGATATATGATCCCTCCAAGTTAGGGTTCTGGCCTCTTCCAAAATTCATCCCTAAATAGGACACCTGGGGAGAATTGCTATAGTTTGCGCTACAAAGATCTAAATGGAATTCCTGAAGATTTTCCACAAAGCGTACGGACTATAATTTTTGTGGTCCTAATTTTAGAACCAGAAGATGAAACAGTGACACGTGGCAAGCCGTACAACTTCGCTGTTATGAACAGTCCTGTAATAGGTCACCTTGGGAAAAGGATCATAAATCCCAATTGGTGAAGAAAATTCTGATGAAACATGTGTTTTTAGATTAAGGACATGTGAGGTTACCTCAGTACAAAATTTCAGACACAGAGGAGCATTAGTTTTGGATATATCACAGAAACAGTGACATGCATTTCTGTAGAATAAATTGGAAAACTAGGGCTTCCTGTTTTGGGAGCTTCCCTCCACTGTTTTTAGAAAAGAAGTACATTGGAAAGCTCCATTTGAAGAGATATATATTTCTATCCAATCATATCTGAAAGATTTCAAGTTTTTAAAATTAGGGTTTCTCTGACAAACCCTAGATCAGCCAGCTCCGGAAGCAGGACGGACACCTCAAATCAGTAAGATCTAATCTTTTGTTATTTGCATTTGAGGTTCTCATTTCAAAGTGATATATCACATCAGATTGATGATAAGCTTGGTGAAGTTGACAACTTCCAAGCGTGGAATTATTTGATATCTCTGAAGAAAATGAATTGGACACCTACATGAGTAGAGAGGTTCCAGTTCTAGAGGGAGATGAGGCTCAAAGCCTTACACCAGAAGAATTTGGTCAAGGCCAAGAAGATCATTGTTGATTCAGTCACGAATCAACTTGTACCACAAGTGTCTTCCCTAAAGACACCGAAAGAGATGTTTGATTCCTTGACCAAGCTATTTGAAGGAAAGAACATACATCGGAAGATGACCCTAAGAAACAAATTGAAGAAGTAAAAGAAGAAGTGAAGAATGCAGAAGTGGTGATAGCCACCTTGAATGGCCTCCCAGGATCATGGGATCCATTCATGTGAAGAATGTATGCCAGAAGAAAGTGATTACTTTCAGCTCAACTCATAAGAGGACAAGAATAATATGGGATCAATTGAAGATCAAGCTCTCACCATTCAAAGAAGATCCCTCAAGCGATGAGGAATATGAAGAACTCAATTCTTGAAGAACCTCTTATTCATCTTATCATTTGGATAAGAAATGATGATTTCATGAATGAAGAAGATGATAAAGAAGAATGGTCAAGATAGAGTCTACCCACAAAACAAATAAAAGATAAGTATTCAATTGTCACTTCATGATATTGTTTTACATTTGATTATATTCAGTTGATGTGTTATGCATGATAGATTGTTTGCATTAATGACTGTATACTACTAATATGTATGTGATGGGTAAGTAGCTCATGGTGCTATACAACTCACCATTGCTACTTATCAAACCTATTTGCTAACATATTGTATTAGTGCACAATCTCAATGATGTCATGGAAAGGTCCTGTACAATATCCTACAAGAAAAGAAGGATGAGACTTGTTCCGAAGAACAAGTGATGACAATTCAATAAACATGAATCTGAAGCTCCCAGGGTTAGAGACACCATGATGAAAGAAAGAGCTTCAGAGAGTAGTAGATCCACCTCGAAGGATGAAGACCACCATGGGTATGAGAGATAACTCAAGATGAAGAAAAGAATGCTATGAAAGAAGAATAATAGTTGATCATGGGGAATGATGTATACGATATGATTTCGAGACATAAAGGGAAGTACGTAGTATCCTCCATATGGATCTACAAGAACAAGTGTACAAAGCAAGGTTCATGATTTGCCTCAGAAAGAATAGACTATGGCATGACATACTCTATTGACCAGTATATATCAAGCATAGAACCACCTGTACAGAATGAAGAAGGAAGATAATACTCCACTTCAGGGGGAGTGACTATAGAAGATATCTGAATTCGACACGGTACGACATGATGGACAGCTTCCTGATGGATTGAGACTTTACCAAGAGTAAAGTGGGTTCCAACCTTCAAAGTTGAATGCAGAAGACTAGGATATGTTGATGATCTGACAAGACAAACTCATGGAAAATGTTATGATGAAAGAATGTTATAATGATGTTTGGAATATAGTACTCAAACCAAAAAGCAAGAATGTGGTATCTTACAAATGGATTTTCAAGATAAAATATGTTGCTGATAGAAGTAAGGAAAGACTTGTGGCTAGAGGTTTCTATAAGAAAGAGGGAATTAATTCTGAAGAGACACTTACTCCAGGAATTAAGGTACACTTCCTTAAGAACTATGATGGTAATTGCTTCCATGATGAAGTAAAGACAAGCCTTCCTTAATGGTATGATTGGGGAAGAGTTTTACATCGAATAGTCACAAGGATTTGAAGTTGAAGACAGATGGACCGATGTATGTAAGTTGAAGAAGGCCCTCTATGGCATGAAGCAAGCTCCCATGGAAGGATTGACAGTTTCCTGTCAATTATGGGCTTTACCAAGAGTAAAGCTAATCCTAACCTTTATCTTAAGGTTGTAGAAGATGAACCTGTCATCATGCTATTATATTTGGATGACTTATTCTTGACAGGGAATGAGAAACAGATCATGGAAAGCAAGAAGAAACTAGCAGAAGAATTTGAGATGAAAGACCTTGGGTTAATGCACTATTTCCTAGGTCTGGAAGTATGGCAAAGTTCAGAAGGAATATTTCTCAACCAGGGAAAGTATGCGGTAGAGATATTGAAGAGATTCAATATGTTGGAATGCAAAGCCATGGCCACACCCATGGACTCCAACCTGAAGTTGTTAGCTGATGACTCATCAGAGTTAGTGGATGTGACTCATTATAGATAGATCATTGGGTCATTGATGTACTTAAAAAATACCAGACCAGACATTTGTTTTTTTGTGAACACCTTAAGTCAATATCTTGTTCAACCAAGACGGGTTCACCTAGTAGCTGCAAAACATGTGATGAGATATCTGAAAGGGACTATAGACCTTGGTCTATACTATGATGGTAGCCATGACTACAGATTGTATGGCTATACAGATGCATATTGTGCTAGTAGTATCTCAGATAGGAAAAGTACATCAGGTAGATGCTTTTGTTTGGGGTCTACTATGAGTTCATGGTTTAGCAGGAAACAGTCCAGTGTTTCTCTTAGAACGAAAAAAGTAGAATACATAGCAGATTGCTCTGCTAAGTTGTGAATCCATATGGCTTTGGAAGATGATATCAGATCTCCTTGACCTGAAGATGGATACTACATTGATTCTATGTGATAACGAGAGTTATGATAATAGAGAACCCTGTGTTCCGTCGTAACACATAAAAATCTGGTATTTCGACATATGAGATAAAGATGTAGATGATGATGTTTCAATATTCCCATACTGAAGATATAGATGATGATGATTTCAGTATTCCCATACTAAAGATATAGATGATGTTTCAATATTTACATACTGTAGATGCAGATGATGGTGATTCCGTATTTCTAAACTGAATATAGAGGTGATGATGCTTTCAGTATTTCTATACTGAAGATATAGATGATGATGCTTTCAGTATTCACATACTGGAGATACAGATGGTGATAGTTCAGTATTCACATACTGAAGATGTAGATAAAGATGGTTTAGATGATGATGCACTGACAAAGCCTCTGTCCCGAGTAAAGTTCGAACACTTTCGAGACAAGCTCGGTGTGGTTCGGAAAGACCTTCCCCAAAAGGGGGAGTAGTGATGTTGCAGTAGGATTGTATAATCCCTGGGCACTTGCCCTAAAGTGATCCAGAGACCTCGATCTTCGAGAATGAAGTGGGATTGTATCATCCCTGGGAAATTTCCCTAAAGAGATCCTATGACCTCAGTCCTCGAGAATGAAGAGGGATTGTATCATCTCGGGACATACGTCCATAATAGATCTGGTGACTTAGGTCCTCGAGAATGTGGTAGGATTGTATCATCCTTGAACTTCAGTTCAGAATGGATCCAGTGAAATTCAGTCATCGAGAATGTGGCAGGATTGTATCATCCTTGAACTTCAGTTTAGAGCAGATCCGGTGAACTTCGGTCATTGAGAATGTGGCAGGATTGTATCATCCTTAAACTTCGGTTCAGAACGGATCTGGTGAACTTTGGTCATCGAGAATGTGGTAGGATTGTATCATCCTTGAACTTCGGTTCAGAACGGATCCAGTGAACTTTGACTATCGAGAATGTGGTAGGAATGTATCATCCTTGAACTTTGGTTCAGAATGGATCTGGTGAACTTCGATCATCGAGAATGTGGTAGGATTGTATCATCCTTGAACTTTGGTTCAGAATGGATCCGATGAACTTTGGTCATTGAGAATGTGGTAGGATTGTATCATCCTTGAAATTTGGTTCAGAATGGATCCAGTGAACTTCGATCATCGAGAAGGTGGCAGGATTGTATCATCCTTGAACTTCAGTTCAGAACGGATCTGGTGAACTTCAGTCATCGAGAAGGTGGCAGGATTGTATCATCCTCGAACTTTGGTTCAGAATGGATCCGGTGTACTTCGGTCATCGAGAAGGTGACAGGGTTGTATCATCCTTGAACTTCGGTTCAGAACGGATCCGGTGAACTTCGGTCATCGAGAAGGTGGCAGGATTGTATCATCCTTGAATTTTGGTTCAGAATGGATTCGATGTACTTCGGTCATCGAGAAGGTGGCAGGATTGTATCATCCCTAAACTTCGGTTCAGAACGGATTCGGTGAACTTCGGTCATCGAGAAGGTGGTAGGATTGTATCATCCTTGAACCTCAGTTCAGAACGGATCCGGTGACCTCGGTTGTCGAGAATGTGATAGGATTGCATCATCCCTGGACTTTAAGTCCAAAAGAGATCCAAATACTTCTTTGTCTTTGTACTCTGGCTTGCAGGTTGTTGCTGATGATGATGATGTTTTCTGATCGAAAGATCAAAGTATGATGATGATGATGTTTCCTGATCGAAAGATCAGAATGTGATGATGATGATATTCTGATGATGATGATGCTTTCTGATCAAAAGATCAGAGTATGATGATGATGATGATGATGCCATACTGATCGAAATATCAAAGTATGATGATGATGATGTACTGATCGAAAGATCAGAGTATGATGACGATGATGATGACGTACTGATCGAAAGATTAGAATATGATGATGATTTGATGATGACATTTCTGATCGAAAGATCAGAGTATGATGATGTTTTGATGATGATGTTTCTGATCAGATTATGACGATGTTTTGATGATGATGGCTCTGATCAAAAGATCAGAGTATGATGATGTTTTGATGATGATGTTTCTGATCGAAAGATCAGAGTGTGATGATGATGTTTTTGATTGAAATATTAGAGTGTGATGATGACGATGCTTTGATGATGATGTTTCTGATCGAAAGATCAAAATATGATGATGACTATGTTTTGATGCTTTGATGATGATGTTGCTGCTAATTGAAAGGTCAAAGTGCTGAAGATGTTGTTACTGATCGAAAGGTCAAAGTGTTGAAGATGTTGCTGCTGATCGAAAGGTCAAAGTGCTGAAGATGTTGGTGCTGATCGAAAGGTCAAAGTATTGAAGATGTTGGTGCTGATCAAAAGGTTAAAGTGCTGAAGTTGTTGCTAAACGAGAGGTCAAAGTATTGAAGATGTTGATGCTGATTGAAAGGTCAAACTGTTGATGATGATTTTGCTGATGTTGCTGATCGTAAGATCAGAATATGATGATGATGATGTTGTTGTTCGAAAGGTCAAAGTTCTGATGAAGAGATTGTTGATATTACTGATCAAAATATCGGGATAGGATGATGATGATGATGCTGTTCAAAAAGTCAAAATGCTGAAGAAGTTGTTGCTTATCAAAACAGTCAGAGTGTTGTTGTTACTGAAGACTGAAGATTGAATATGAAGACTACATGATGTTGAAAAGCTTCCAATGATTTATAGATGTGTTACCCTGATGATGCTGATGATGCTCTCTCTCTCTCCTATTATTTTTGTTGTTGATGTCGTTGTAGAATACCCTTCTCGTTAAGGGGGAGTGTTGAAATATTGTAACTTCGAAGAATATTCTATATGTATCTTTTGTGGTCCCTGATGGTCCTACCGGGAGAACCACTTGTATTACATTATACCCCAATGCTTCTAATCGAAAGAACTAATAAGAGTCATGAGGTAGTCCCCTCTAATTGTAAAGGTGGGTCATTAGCACCCCAGTATGGTTACTTGAGCCTACATGTGTAACTCGAGCCTACATGATTTAACTCAAGCCTACATGTCGGATGAGTTAACTTAAGTGAACGGATGAATATAAATAGAGATGTAGCACTCCTCATTTGGAGCACACATTCTCACTTGTATAGCGCATTAGTGGAGAAGAGAGAGAAGTATCTGGAGAAGGAGGAGGATCAACCTTTGATCTCCTTATTGGTTTTATCTTTTATCTTTTGGGGCATCTATATTGAGGAAGCTTTTGCTGGGTTTTTCCCAGGATAAATCTTTGTGTTCTCTTTTGTATGGTTGTGCTTGTCTATCTTTCAGTGATCCTGTTTATATGCTTTTGTTATGAGATCGAAATGAAATACTAATGATCTAGCTTAGCATATGAAAATTTAACACCCTTGTGGCAATAGGTGCATTTTGTCTTCTCCTTACCCTTCTTGTGCTTGTCCTTGCAAGGATTCAAACCCCCATCAGGAATTTTTGGTCTATTTGGTTTCTTCTTACCTAGTTGTTTCGAAACCTTGGATTTCTTCTTTCATTTGGATGGATTTGAAACTCCTGGAGAAATATCTTGGTATTTGCTTGCTTTGATGGTTCCCATATACACTATCTTATATTTCTCTTGGGTCAAAGAATCCATGAAGCTTTCTAGTGATGGCATTTTCCAATTTCGAGTTGTGAGCTTGCTTGAGTGAAATGTGTTGATAAACACAGAATACTCAAGTCGTAACTTCGAAAGAATAGACAATATGAGTTTCTCTTCTTTATTCTCAATGCTTGATGCAGATGGGTATAGGTGGCCACCAAACTATTCCACTGGCTCAAAATAGTTTCTCATGTTGTCAATTTTCTTGTAATTTTCTATGGTTTTTAGGGTCCCAAACTTCCGGGGTTGTTTTGAGGCACTAAATGACGTTTTTTAGTGGTTCGGTGGCATCCATTTGGCCCTAGTTGAGAGTTGTAAATCTTGAATAGACATTTACAATGGGGTATCAAGTGCCCTAAACAGAGATCGTATGCAAAAGTTATGACCCTGGGAAGTTGTTTGTTCAACTAACCACCTTGGGGCCGCAAATTTCATGACAATTCATCTCCTAGGGTTAGGTTTAGATTTTTCTATCTCTCCAAGTCTTTATGATAAAAGGCCTTTCGGATTCCTTTTGTATTTAGCTTGTCACGAGTGAGCGTAGCCACCACATCTCTTCTCAGAGATACAACTACCAGCATTCTAGCTGCTTTTGTTTTACAGTGTATTTTGTTTCATTCATTTAATAGAATCTGAGTTTATTGTATCACTGTGTCTATCCAAATATATATATTCTCTTTCATTTCTTTCTCATATAAATCAGGATCAGCGATATCAAAGATTTCTGCTCTTGTGGTTTCTCAGTGCATGTCCCTGACGGGATCTGAATATCGAGAGTTGGGTCTCGAACTAGTTGAGCTTGGGGAAAATACCTCTCGTCCTCCCAAGCAACCTCACATGGCGGGAGAAGAAATGAGAGATGATGGAGTTGGAGATCCTATTAAAATGTTGCTCAAGGAATCACTCATGCGACAAAGGAGTGAGATGATGGATAAATTTTCCCAAATCCTTCTAAGAATGCCGACAATGACGGATGCACCTTCAATGACTAGCCATTTCGAGGGTGCAACTCCCTTCAAGGTACAAGTGAACTTTGACATCCCCTTATTTGAAGGAAAGATAGATGCAAATGCTTTGGAAAAATGGTTAATTCTATTAGAGGGTTACTTCTCCGTTCAAAAAATTTACGACAGCGAAAAGATCACTTTCGCTCCTTAAGTCCCTCCCCCATGTCAAATATTGGTGGGATGGTTACTAAGAGAGGCCTACAAAGGATGAATCTGTGATATTCAAACCCTGTTGGAAACTATGATGACTAATACACCCAGTGGACGACGTTGCCCTAGGAAAGATACCAAACAGTGCCGAAGTATACTAATATATTCCATACCCCGCACTCAAAGCTCGGTATTAGAGACTGTGAACAACACTTGGTTCTAAAATACTGCAGTGGTATGCAGAGGTACATTCAGTCAGAGATGGATTCCTGGACATATCCTCACTAGGAGCAGCTTACCGATACGCTGTCAAAATCAAGTAAAATTCTAATAAAAAAATAAGTAGGATTTTAGGTCTGCAAATCAGCAGCAGAATCCAAGAAAAAGTGGCCCTAACTCACAACCCAAAGGACAGAGAAAGGATGGCCAAAGTCTCGAAAACTAGTCCAAGCCACGGATGAAGAAGGGAAACAAGAAATCAAAGAAGGACACTGGAAAGTGGTGCAATTTTTATAAAATCCCCTGGCACAACACTGATGAATGTTTCTCAAAGTAGTCCTTGTTGAGCGAGACAAAATCCCCGAATTGAGACTCTGACTTGGACACTGATGCAGAGAGAGAAATAGGTAAGAAGATCATTGACGCAAAACTTAATGCCACCATAGTAACCACAAAGATCCAATAAGAAGAGTCAAAGGAGCTGGAGGAAGTGGTGTGCCTCTTCAATTCACAACTATGGGTATAGGGGATTCTGCTACATTTCATTGTCAACAATGGTAGTCAGAAGAACCTCATCTCGGCTAAGGTCGTCAAAATATTGAAGCTTCTGATGGTTCCACATCCCCAACCCTACAACATTGGTTGGCTGAGCCATGGAAAAGACATTCGCATCAGTCAACAGTGCCTCCTCTTGTATGACATCAAGCCCTTCAAAGATGAGGTAATGTGTGATGTTTCCCCACTTGAAGTTTGTGATGTTCTTTTAGTGCAACCATATATGTGGAAACTCCATGCTTTGTATGAGTCTAGACCTCATAGTGTCATTATTACTTTGGTAAATAAACTCTACAGGATACCAAAGACACTCTATGCTACTGCAGTATCTCTCATCATAGCAAAGAAGTGCATGAAGGTAATCTCCCAAACAGGGAAATCCATACTTTTCATGGTCCGTTCTAAGGGGGAACAAAAGATCTCAACAACATCAACCACCTCCACACAAAATCCCTTTATGCAGAAGAAATAGGTGGACAAGATCATGGAAGGATACAAAGACATATTCACCACACCTACTGGGGTTCCAGTACATTTTCAGGTCAAGCATTCCATTGATTTGATCCCTGATATGCCACGACTCTCACAGATCTTCACAACTTCCTAGGCATTGCAAAATTCTATCGCAGATTTTTGTTGGGATTCTCTAATATTGCTTGGTCCATTGGCCAGGTGACCAAAGGGGGATCTGAGGCCAAGTTCATCTGGTCCAAGCCAAAACAACATGCATTTGAGGATTCGAAGTAGTGCTTATGTTTGACGCTCATCCTTATCTTACCATTTCTACAACAACACTTTGAGATCAAGATAGATGATTTAGACAACGTTGTTGGTCCAGTCCTCACTCAACATGGCCATCCAGTGGAATATCATAGCGAGACACTTTTAGATATAGTCCTCAAGTATCCCATCTATGACAAGGAAATGTACTCCATTGTCCAATCCTTCCACTAATGGAAGCATCACATCCTTGGAAAAGAATCAGTCATCCACACTAATATTAATCCCTTACAGTTCATGCAGACCCAAGGAATGTTACAGAATGACCGCCACCAGAAGTGTTCCACTTACTTACAACAGTTCCACCTAAACATTAAATATAAGAAGGGAAGCACCAATCGAGTCATTGATTTCCTCAGTGGACCTCCAGTGGTGACATTAACCATGATGCTCAACTCTTGCAGCCACGAGACCTCTAGGTGGCCTCAACTATATAAAAATGATCATGAGTTCGCTCCTATATATAAATCATTATGTGCAGGTACACCAGTAATAGACTTTCATCTTCAGGAAGGATTGTTATGCCACCTGGGCTATCTCTATGTTCCTTCAAGTGAGCATGTGAAGATGATTTGGGAAGCACATTACAGGCGAGTGGCAGGGCACTTTGGTATTGAGAAGACATTGGCAGTTTTACAGAAGTATTTTTATTGTCCCAAACTATGACAAGACGTTGGTCGATGTATCATATCCTGCACTTCCTGCTCCACCGCAAAACCAACCATTAAAAATCAAGGGTTGTACACCCCCCTTCCCACTCCAAATGGTCCATGGGAATCCATCTACATGGATTACATGTCAATATTACCTTCAACTAATCATGGAAATGACTATTTTTTTTTGGTTGTGGATTGCTTCTCTAAGATGGCTATTCTAATAGCTTGTAAGAAGAGCATATTTGTCGAAGCCACTACTAAGCTATTCTTTGAGCATGTTTGGGTTCATTTTGGGCTTCCATAGACTATCATTTTAGATCAGGACAACATTTTCCTGAGCACTTTTTGATCTAGTCTATGGTCATTTATGGATACCAAGCTCACCAAATCAGCTGCCTTCCACCCCTAGGCTGATGGAAAAACATAGGTAGCCAACCAGATCGTTTTGTATATTCTGAGAATGTACAATTCTAAACAACCCTACACATGGGATGAGAGCCTTTATTATGTTCAACATATCTATAACTGAGCTCTACATAGCTCTACTGGTCACAACCCTTTTTCAGGCGTGCTTAGGTTTCCAACCATTGGCCCCGATTGATGTAGTTCTGCCCGTTGCATCCACAAAGGAGGAATCTTCCCATGCTCAAGCTGAGGTTGATAAGGCCACCATAGTTGTTAATCGAATCCATCACATCCACCCATAGGTACATGCCATTTTGGAGAAGGCCAATACTAAATACAAGTAGCGACGTGACCAACATCGAGTTCCACACAAGTTCCAAGTTGGGGATAAGGTTTGGTTGCATTTACAGAAAGAGAGGCTCAAAGGACCCCATCACAAGCTTTTTCCACTTTGATATGGTCCATACACCATCACCAAGGCAGTTAGTGATAATGCTTTCGAATTAAGCATTCCTCCATTCCTTGGCCTGCACCCAGTATTAAATGTGGAGCTCCTTCAACCATATTTTGCACCACTATTGGACACCTCGGAGGCGGCAAAGAAATTTACACCTACAAATCCTAATCCCAACCACATGGAACAAGGAACCATTGATCATATAATGGACATACAGGTTAAAGGTACCCTCCAAGAGAAGATCCAACTATATCGAGTTGTCAAATCAGGGCAACTCCTCCACTAAGGAAAGTGGCTCACCAAGAGTCAAGTTCAACAGAAGTTTCCCCATTTGATGAGGGCACTCAACACTATGGAGACCATTTCTTACTAATGGGGGAGGACTGATCTACATGGGTATAGGTTTCTACCCACCTATTCCACTGGCTCAAAATAGTTTCTCATCTTGACAATTTTCTTGTAATTTTCTATCGGGTCCCAAACTTCCGGGGTTGTTTTGAGGCACTAAACGACGTTTTTTGGCAATTCGGGGGGATGATTTGTTCAATTGGCATGCATTTAGCCCCAATTTTTTTTTAAAATCTTGAATATACCTTTCCAACGTGGTATCGAGCGCCCTAAATGGAGATCGTATGCAAAAGTTATGACCCTAGGAAGTTGTATTTTCAACGAACCACCTTGGGGCCGCAAAATTCATGACGATTAACCTCCTAGGGTTAGTTTTAGGGTTTTATGCCTCTAAAAGGGTTTATGATAGAAGTCCCTTCGGCCTCCTTTTGTATTCATCTTGTAACGAGTGAGAGTATATGCCACATATCTTCTCGGATATACAACTACCACCATTCTAGCTGCTTTTGTTTTACAATCTGTTATGTTTCATTCATTTAATAGAATCTACTTTTACTGTATCAATGTGTCTATCACCCTATATATCTGTGCATTTGAATATATATATATTCTCTTTCATTTCTTTCTCACATAAATACGGATCAGTGGTATCTGAGCTTTCTACTCTTGTGGTTTCTTAGTGCATGTCCCCAACGAGATCTGAATATCAAGAGTTGTGTCTCGAGCTAGTTGAGCTTGGGGAAAATACCTCTCATCGTCCCAAGAAGCCTCACATGTAGGGAGAAGAAAAGAGATATGACAGAGTAGGAGATCCTATTAAAATGTTGCTCAAGGAAGCCCTCACGTGACAGAGGAGCGAGATGATGGATAACTCTGTCGAGATCCTTCTAGGAATGTCGATGGCGACGAATGCACCTTCAACGAGCAGTTGTTTCAGGAATATGAATCCATTCAAGGTACAAGTAAACTTTGACATCCCATTATTTGAAGGAAATATAGATTCAGATGCATTGGAAAAATGGTTAAGTCTGATAGAGGGTTACTTCTCTGTTCAAAAAATTTCTGACAACGAAAAGATCACTTTCGCACTCCTTAAGTCCCTCCCCCATGTCAAAGATTGGTGGGATGGGTACTATGAGAGGCATGCAAAGGATGAATCTGAGATATTCAAAACAAAACCCACTTGGGAATATTTTTTCGATGCCATCAAAGAGGAATTCTACCCTGTTGGAAACTATGATGAACAATACACCCGGTGGACGACGTTGCACCAGGAAAGAGACCAAACAGTGCTAGAGTATGCTAATATATTCCATACCCTGTGCTCAAAGTTGGGTATTAGATACTGCAAATGACACTTGGTTCTAAAATACCCCAGTGGTATGCACAGGTACATTCAATCAAAGATGGATTTTCTGTACATATCCTCACTAGGAGCAGCTTACCGATACGCCATCAAAATCTAGAAAAAGTTTAAGCAAAAGAATAAGCGGGATTTTGGGTCTAGAAATAAACAACAGAAGTAGGGAAAAAGTGGCCCTAACTCACAACCCAAAGGATAGAGCAGGGATTTCCATAGTCCCGACAACTAGTCCAAGTCACAAATGAAGAAGTGTAACGAAAAATCGAAGAAGGACACCAACAAGTCGTCCAAGTTCCATAAAATCCCCTAACACAACACTGATGAATGCTGCTCAAAGCAGTCATTGTTGGCCGAGACAAACTACCTAGATCCAAACTCTGACTCAAACACTGATGCAGAGAGAGAAATGGGTAAGCATATCTTTGACACAAAACCTATTGCCAACATAGCAACCGCAAAGATCCAATCAGAAGAGTCAGAGGAGCCAAAGGAAGTGGAGCGCCTCTTCCATTCACAACTATGGGTGCAAGGGACTCCGCCACATTTCATTGTCGAAAATGGTAGTCAAAAGAACCTCATCTCGACCGAGGTCATCAAAATATTGAAGCTTTCTACGGTTCCATATCCCCAACCCTACAACATTGGTTGGTTGAGCCATGGACGATACATCCGCGTCAGTCAACAATGCCACCTCTCTAACGGCATCAATCCCTTCAAACATGAGGTAATGTGTGATGTTACCCCACTTGAAGTTTTTGATGTTATTTTAGGAAAACCATATATGTGGAAATTCTATGCTATGTATGAGTCTAAACCTCGTAGTGTCATTTTATTACTTTGGGAAATAAACTCTATAGGATACCAGAGACACTTCCTACTACTGCAGTATCTCTCATCACAACAAAGCAGTGCAGGAAGGTAATCTCCCAGACAGGGAAATTTGTACTCTTCATGGTTCATTCTTAGGGGGAACAAAACATCACAACAACATCCATCACCTCCACACATAATCTCTTGACACGGTATAAATAGGTGGACAAGATCGTTGAAGCATACAAAGACATATTCACCACACTTGTTGGGGTTCTAGTACATTGTCCGGTCAAGTATTCCATTGATTGATCCTTATTGTGCCTTTATCTAATCAGCTAGTATTCATACATTCCCTCATGGAGAATGAAGAAATCAAATTCCAAATTCAATAGTTAATCCAAAAGGGGCACATTCGACCCAGCTCCTCACCCTGTGGGAGACCAATTGTTTTGGTATAGAAGAAAGATGGGACATCGCGACTCTGCATTGCCTACCGAGATCTAAACAAGATCACAGTCTAGAATCAATATCCCATTCCTCGAATAGATGACCTCCTTGATCAGCTCAAGGGGGCCAATTATTTCAGCAAGATTGACCTGAAGTCTGGCTACCATCAACTGCTGATTAAGTAGACCGATTTTTGGAAGACTGCCTTCAAATCTCAGGAAGGACTTTTTGAGTGGTTGGTCATGCCTTTCGCCTTGAATAATTCTCTATCAACATTCATGATGATGATGGATGACCTTCTATGTCCATTCACCAATTATTTTGTGGTCATGTATCTAGATGATATCCTCATCTACATTAGAACATGGGCAGAACATCTCCAGCATATCCACCAGGTCCTCAGCACCCTGCAACAACACAAGTTATATGCCAATCTAGAGAATTGCTCATTTGGCATGGAAAGGGTTTAGTATATAGGATACATTGTGTATGAACATGGTTTTCATGTAGATCCGGCCAAGATCCAAGCCATTCATGATTGGCCGACCCCGACGACTCTCATAGAACTTTGCATCTTCCTAGGCCTTGCAAATTTCTATCGCAGATTTGTGTTGGGCTTCTCTAATATTACTTGGTCGATTAGCCAGGTGACCAAAAGGGAATCTAAGGCCAAGTTCATCTGGTCCAAGCCACAACAATATGAATTTGAGGAGTTGAAGTAGCGCTTATGTTCGATGCTCGTCCTTACCTTACCATATCTACAACAACCCTTTGAGATAGAGAGATATGATTTGGACTACATTGTTGGTGTGGTCCTCAATCAACACGACCATCCAGTGGCATATCATAGTAAGACACTTTCAGATACATTCCTCAGTTACCCCACCTATGACAAGGAAATGTACTCCATTTTCCAAAGCAACACACCCGGTTCTGAAATACCACAGTGGTCTGGATGACACTTGATTCTAAAATACCGCAGTGGTATGCATAGGTACATTCAGTCAAAGATGGATTTCTTGAACATATCCTCACTAGGAGCAGCTTACCGAAACATCGTCAAATCGAGCAAAATTTTAAAGCAAAATAATAAGCAAGATTTTGGGTCTGCAAATCAGCAACAGAAGCTGGGAAATTTTTTCCCTAACTCACAACCCAAAGGACAGAACAAGAAAGGCCAAAGTCTCGACAACCATTCCAAGCCACATACAAAGAAGGGTAACAGGAAATCGAAGAAGGACACCGGCAAGTGGTGTGAGTTCCATAAAATTCCCTAAAACAACACTGATGAATGTCACTCAAAGCAGTCAGTGTTAACCGAGAAAAAATCCATGGATCCAGACTCTGACTTAGACACTAATGCATAGAGATAAATGGGTAAGAATATCATTGACGTGGAACCTAGTTCCACCATAGAAACTGCAAAGATCCAATCAGAAGAGTCAAAGGATCCAAAGTAATTGGAGCGCCTCTTCCATTCACAACTATGGGTACAAGGTGACTCCACTACATTTAATTGTCGACAATGGTAGTCAGAAGAACTTCATCTTGGCCAAGGTCATTAAAACATTGAAGCTTCTGATGGTTCCACATCCCCAACCCTACTACATTGATTGGCTGAGCCATGGATGAGACATCCATGTCAGTCAATCGTGTCACCTCTCCTACGAATTCAAGCCCTTCAAAGATGAGATAATGTATGATGTTTCCCCACTTGGAGTTTTTGATGTTCTTTTAGGACAACCATATATGTGGAAACTCCATGATTTGTACGAGTCTAGACCTCGTAGTGTCATTATTACTTTGGTAAATAAACTCTACAGGATACCAGAGACACTTCCTACTACTGCAGTATCTCTCATGACAACAAAGCAGTGCAGGAAGGTAATCTCTTAGACAAGGAAATTCATACTCTTCATGGTCCGTTCAGAGGGGGAACAAAAGATCACAACAATATCCACCGCCTCCACACATAACCCCTCTACACAATAGAAATAGGTGGACAAGATCGCGGAAGCATACAAAGACATATTCACCACACCTATTGGGGTTCCAGAACATTGTCAAGTCAAGAATTCCATTGATTTGATCCCTAGTGTGATTTTACCTAGTGGGCCAGTATACAGAAATTCCCTTGTGGAAAATGAAGAAATACAATTCCAGATTCAAGATTTAATCCAAAAGGGTCACATTCGACCCAGCTCCTCACCCTGTGGGAGCCCAATTGTGTTGGTACATAAGAAAGATGGTACATGGAGACTTTGCATTGACTACCAAGCTCTAAACAAGATCACAGTCTGAAATTGGTATCCCATTCCCTAGACCGATGTCCTCCTTGATATACTCAAGGGGCCAAGTATTTCGAAAAGATTGACCTGAAGTCTGGCTATCATCTAGTGCCGATTGAGGTTACCGATGTCTGGAAGACTACCTGCAAATATTGGGAAGGACTTTTTAAGTGGTTGGTCATGCCTTTTGGCTTGAATAATGCTCCAACAACCTTCATGAGGATGATGGACGGCATTCTACAACCATTCACCAATTCCTTTGTGGTCATGTATGTAGATGATATCCTCATCTACAATAGAACATGGGACTCAACATCTCCATCATATCCACGAGGTCCTTAGCACCCTGCGACATCACAAGTTATATGCCAATCTAAACATGTGCTCATTTGGAATGGAAAGGCTTTAGCATCTAGGATACATTGTGGATGAACATGGTGTTCATGTAGATCTGACCAAGATCCAAGCGATTCGTGATTGACCAACCCTGACGACTCTCACAGATCTTCACAACTTTCTAGGCCTCGAAAACTTCTATCGTAGATTTGTGTTGGGATTCTCTAATATTGCTTAGTCCATTATCTAAGTGATCAAAGGGGGATCTAAGGCAAATTTCATCTAGTCCAAGCCACAACAACATGCATTTGAGGAGATGAAGTAGCGCTTACATTCGATGCATGTCCTTACCTTACCATATCTACAACAACCCTTTGAAATCGAGACAGATGCTTCGGACTATGCTGTTGGTGGGGTCCTCACTCAACACGGCCATCTAGTGGCATATCACAGTAACTAGAAACTTTAATATACAGTCCTGAAGTACCCCACCTATGACAAAAAAATGTACTCCATTGTCTAATCCTATCGCCAATGGAAGCATTACATCCTTGGAATAGAAACAATCATCCACACTAATCATAAGCCCTTGCAGTTCATGCAGACCCAAGGAAAGTTACAGAATGACCACCACCAGAAGTGATCCACTTACTTGCGACAATTCCACCTGAACATTAAATATAATAAGGGAAGCACCAATCGATTCATTGATTTCCTCAATTGAAATCCAGTGGCAGAATTAACCATGGTGCTCAACTCTTGTAGCCACGAAACCTCTAGGTGGCTTCAACTATATCACAATGATCCTAAGTTCGCTCTTATTTACAAATCCTTATGTGAAGGTACACTAGTGGTATGATTTCATCTTCAGGAAGGATTGTTATTCCACCTAGGCCATCTCTGTGTTCCTTTAAGAGAGAGTGCAAATATTATTTGGGAAGCACATTACAGTTGAGTGGCAGGGCACTTTGGTATTGAGAAGACAGTGGCAGTTTTGCATATGTATTTTTATTGGCCCAAACTCCAACAAGATGTCGATCGATATATCATATCATGCACTTCATGTGACATCACAAAACCAGCCATTAAAAAGAAAGGGTTGTACAGCCCCTTCCCACTCCAAATGGTCCATGGGAATACATATCCATGGATTACATGTTAGGATTACCTTCAACTAAGCATGGTAACGACTATGTGTTTGTGGTTGTGGATCACTTCTCTAAGATGGCTATTATGATAGCTTGTAAGAAGAGCATCTCTGCCAAAGCCACTGCTAAGCTATTCTTCAAGCATGTTTGGGTTCACTTGGGCTTCCACATACTATCATTTTAGATCAATATAGTAGGTTCCTAATCACTTTTTGGTCTATTCTATGGTCATTGATGGATACCAAGCTCACCAAAATGACTTCCTTCCACCCCCAGACTGATCGAAAAACAAAGTTATTCAATCGGATGGTTGTGGATATTCTAAGAATGTACAATTCTAAACACCCCCACACATGGGATGAGAGCCTTCCTTATGTTCAACTTAGCTATAACCAAGCTCTGCATATCTCTACCGATCACAACCCTTTATATGCGTGCTTGGGTTTCCAACCATTGGCTCTGATTGATGTAGCTCTGCCCCTTGCATCCACATAGGAGGAATATTCCCATGCTCTGGTTGAGGTTGATAAGGCCAACATATTTGTTGAACAAATCCATTACATTCACCAATAGGTCCATGGCATTTTGGAGAATTCCAATAGTAAATACAAGCAGCGACATGACCAGCATCGGGTTCCACACAAGTTCCAAGTTGGGGATAAGGTTTGGTTGCATTTACAAAAAGAGAGGCTCACAGGACCCCATCGCAATATTATTCCACTTCGATATGGACCATACACCATCACCAAGGTAGTTGGTGATAATTCTTTTGAATTAAGCATTCCTCCATTCCTTTTCCTACACCCAGTATTCTATGTGCAGCTCCTTCGACCATATTTTGCACCATATTATACTCCTTGAAGGTGGAAAAAACATTGACACCTACAGATATGAATCCCAACTTCATGGAACAAGCAACCATTGATTAGATAATGGACACACAGGTTAAAGGCACCCACTAGCAGAAGATCCAACTATATAGAGTTGTCAAAGTAGTCCAGCTCCTCCACCAAGGCAAGTGGCTCACCAAGAGTCAAGTTCAGTAGAATTTTCCCCATTTGATAAGGGAACTCAATGCAATGGAGACCATTGATTCCTAAGGGGGGAGGACTAATCCAGATGGGTATAGGTGGCCACCCACCTATTCCACTGGCTCAAAATAGTTTCTCATGTTGACAATTTTCTTGTAATTTTCTACGGTTTTTCAGATCCCAAACTTTTGGGGACGTTTTGAGGCACTAAACGAATTAATTCGGTGATTCAGGGGGGGGAATGTTTTCATTTGACATGAATTTGAACCCATTGTAAATTTTTAAATCTTGAATATACCTTTCCAATGGGGTATCGAGCGCCCTAAACGGAGATTGTATGCAAAAGTTATGACCCTCGGAAGTTGGTTGTTCAACTAACCACCTTGGGGCCACAAACTTCATGACGATTCATATACTAGGGTTAGGTTTAAGGTTTTCTACCTCTCCAAGGCTTTATGATAAAAGGACCTTCTGCCTCCTTTTCTATTCAGCTTGTCATGAGTGAGCATAGCCTCCATGTCTCTTCTCAGAGATACAACTACCACCATTATAGTTGCTTTTGTTTTACAATCTGTTCTTTCTCATTCAATTAATAGAATCTGAGTTTACTGTATCACTGTGTTTATTGCCATATATATGTGCATTTGAATATATATATGCTCTTTCATTTATTTCTCAGATAAATCTAGATCAATGGTATCATATCTTTATGCTCTTGTGGTTTCTCAATGCACGTCCCCAACGAGATCTGAATATCGAGAGTTGGGTTTCGAACTAGTTGAGCATAGGGAAAATACCTCTCATCATCCCAAGAAGCCTCACATGGTGGGAGAAGAAAAGAGATATGACGGAGCAAGGGATTCTATTAAAATGTTGCTCGAGGAATCCCTCCCATGCCAGAGGAGCGAGATGATGGATAACTTTGCTCAGATCCTTCTAAGAATACTGATGGTGATGGATGCACCTTCAACGAGCAATCGTTTCAAGGGTGCGACTCCCTTCAAGGTCAAGTTAACTTTGACATCCCCCTATTTGAAGGAAAGATAGATGCATATGCTTTGGAAAAATGGTTAAGTCTGTTAGAGGGTTACTTCTCTGTTCAAAATTTTTCTAACATCAAAAAGATCACTTCCGCGCTCCTTAAGTCCCTCCCCCATGTCAAAGATTGGTAGGATGGGTACTGCGAGAGGCATGCAAAGGATGAATTTGAGATATTCAAAATAGAACCCACTTAGGCATTTTTTTGTTGATGTCGTCAAAGAGGAATTCTACCATGTTGGAAACTATGATGACCAATACACCCGGTGGACGACATTGTGCCAAGAAAGAGGCCAAATAGTGTCAGAGTATACTAATATATTCCATACCCTACGCTCAAAGATTGGTATTAGAGATTGGGAATGACACTTGATTCTGAAATACCACAGTGGTATGCATAGGTACATTCAGTCATAGATATATTTTCTGGACATATCCTCACTAGGAGATGCTTAGCGATACACGGTCAAAATTGAGAAAAAGTTTAAGAAAAATAATAAGCTGGATTTTGGGTCTGCAAATCAGCAGCAAAATCTAGGAAAAAGTGTCCCTAACTCACAATCGAAAGGACAAATAAAGGATGGCCAAATTCATGACAACCGATCCAATATGCAAATGAATAAGGGTAATGGGAATTTGAAGAAGGACACCGAAAAGTGGTGTGAGTTCCATAAAATCCCTTGGAAAAATGTTGATGAATGCTGCTCAAATCAGTCATTGTTGACCGAGAAAAAATCCCCCGATCCAGAATCTGACTCGAACATTGCTACAGAGAGAGAAATGGGTAAGTATATCATTGGAGCAGAACCTAGTTCCACCATAGCAGCCGCAAAGATCCAATCGAAAGAGTCAGAGGAGCCATAGGAAGTGGAGTGCCTATTTCATTCACAACTATGGGTGCAGGGGACTCCACTACATTTCATTGTCTACAATGGTAGTCAGAAGAACCTCATCTCGGCCGAGGTCATTAAAAGATTGAAGCTTCTAACGGTTCAACATCCCCAACCCTAAAACATTGGGTTGTTGAGTCATGGACGAGACATCCACCTCATTCAGCAATGTCACCTCTCATACGACATCAAGAGCTTCAAATATGAGGTAATGTCTGATGTTTCCCCACTTGAAGTTTGTGATGTTATTTTATGACAAACATATATGTGGAAACTCCATGTTGTGTATGAGTCTATACTTCGTAGTGTAATTATTACTTTGGGAAATAAACTCTACATGATACTAGAGACAGTTCCTGCTACTACAGTATCTGTCATCACAACAAAGCAGTGCAAGAAGGTAATCTCCCAGATAGGGAAATTTGTACTCTTCGTGTTTCATTCTGAGGGGGAATGAAAGATCATAGCAACATCCACTGCCTCCACACAAAATCCCTCTACACAGCAGAAATAGGTGGACGATATCCCTGGTGCGCCTTTACCTAATGGGCTTGTATACAGGCGTTCCCTCATGGAGAACAAAGAAATAAAATGCCAGATTCAAGAGTTAATCCAAAAGGGGCACATTCGACCCATATCCTCACTCTATGGGAGCCCAATTGTGTTGGTACAAAAGAAATATGGGACATGGCAACTATGCAATGACTACCGAGCTCTAAAAAATATCACAGTTTGGAATTGGTATCCCATTTCGTGGATCGATGAACTCCTCGAACAACTAAATGGGTTCAATTATTTCGGTGAGATTGACCTGAAGTATGGCCATCATCAAGTGCCAATTGAGCAGACTGATGTTTGGAATACTTCCTTCAAATATCGGGAAGGCCTTTTTGAGTGGTTGTCCGTGCCTTTCGGCTTGACTAATTCTCTGGCAACCTTCATGAGGATGACGGATTACATTCTACGACCATTCACCAATTCCTTTGTGGTCATGTATCTAGATGATATCCTCATCTACAGTAGAACATGGGAAGAACATCTCCAGCATATCCATGAGGTCCTCAACAACCTACGACAATACAAGTTATATGCCAATCTAGAGAAGTGATCATTTGGCATGGAAAGGGTTCAATATCTAGGATACATTGTTGATGAACATGGTGTTCATGTATATCCAACCAATATCCAAGACATTCATGATTGGATTACCCTGACGACTCTCACAGAGCTTCGTAGCTTCCTAGGCCTTGCAAACTTGTCGCGCATATTTGTGTTGGGATTCTCTAATATTACTTGCTCCATTAGCCAAGTGATCAAACGGGGATATAAATCCAAGTTCATCTGGTCCAATCCACACCAACATGCATTTGAGAAGCTATAGCAGTGCTTATGTTTGGTACTCGTCCTTATCTTACCAGATCTGCAACAACCCTTTGAGATCGAGATAGATGCTTTGGACTACATTGTTGTGCGGTCCTCACTCAACACGACCATCTAGTGGCATATCACAGTGAAGCACTTTTGAATATAGTCTTCATGTACCCCACCTATGACAAGGAAATGTACTCCATTTCCCAAGCATGCCGCCAATGGAAGCATTACATCCTTGGAAAAGAAACAGTCATCCACACTGATCATAATCCCTTGTAGTTCATGTAGACCCAAGGAAAGTTACAGAATGACCGCCACCAGAAGTGGTCCACTTACTAGAAATAGTTCCACCTGAACATTAAATATAATAAGGGAAGCACCAATTGAGTCTTTTATTGCCTCAGTCGACCTCTAGTGGCGACATTTACCATGGTGCTCAACTGTTGCGGCCGCAAGACCTCTTGGTGGCCTCAACTATATGAAAATGATCCTCAATTCACTCATATCTATAAATACTTGTGTGCAGGTACATCAGTGGCATACTTTCATCTATAGGAAGTATTTTTATGCCACCTGGGACATCTCTTTGTTCCTTCAAGTGAGTGTGCGAAGATGATTTGGGAAACACATTACAGTCGAGTGGTAGGGAACTTTGGTATTGATAAGATAGTGGAAGTTTTGTAGAAGTATTTTTACTGGCCCAAACTCCTACAAGACATCGGTTGATATATTAGATCCTACACTACATGTGCCATTACAAAACCAACCATTAAAAACAAAGGTTCGTACACCCCCCTTCCCACTCCAAATGGTCCATGGGAATCCATCTCCATGGATTACATTTCAGGATTACCTTCAACTAAGCATGGCAATGACTGTGTGTTTGTGGTTGTGGATCACTTCTCTAAGATGGCCATTCTGATAGCTTGTAAGAAGATCATCTCTGCCGAAGCCACAACTAATTTATTCTTCGAGCATGTCTAGGTTCATTTTGGGATTCCACAGACTATCATTTTAGATTGGGACAGCAGGTTCCTAAGCACTTTTTCTTCTATTCTATGGTCATTGATGGATACCAAGCTCACCAAATCAACAGCCTTTCACCCCCAGACTAATGGAAAAATAGAGGTATTCAACCATATGGTTGTGCATATTCTAAGAATGTACAATTCTGAACACCCCCGCGCATGGGATGAGAGCCTTCCTTATGTTAAACATAGCTATAACCGAGCTCTACATAGCTCTACCGGTCACAATCCTTTCCAAACATTCTTGGGTTTCAAACCATTGGACTCGATTGATGTAGCTCTGACCCTTGCATCCACACAGGAGGAATCTTCCCATGGTCAGGATGAGGTTGATAAGGCCACATGATTTGTTTAACGAATCCATCACATCCACCAACAAGTCCATGAAATTTTAGAGAAGTCAAATACTAAATACAAGAAGCGACATGACCAACATCAGGTTCCACACAAGTTTCAAGTTGGGGATAAGGTTTGGTTTCATTTACAGAAAGTGAAGCTAACAGGACCCCATCGCAAGATTCTTCCACTTTGATATGGGCTATACACCATCACCAAGGCAGTTGGTGGAAATTATTTCGAATTAAGCATTCCTTTATTCATTGGCTTGCACCCAGTATTCAATGTGGAGCTCCTTCAACCATATTTTACACCACTATTGGACACCTCAGAGGTGGCAGAACAATTAACACCTATAGATCTTAATCCCGACTGCATGGAACAAGGAACCATTGATCAGATAATGGACACATAGGTTAAAGGCACCTGCCAACAAAATATCCAACTATATCGAGTTATCAAAGAAGGGGAGCTCCTCCACCAAGGCAAGTGGATCACCAAGAGTCAAGTTCAACAAAAGTTTCCCCATTTCATTGAGGAACTCAACGAAATAGACACCATTTCTTCCTAAGGGGGGAGGACTGATTGAGATGGGTATAGGTGTCCACCCACCTATTCCACTAGATCAAAACAGTTTCTCATGTTGACAATTTTCTTGTAATGTTCTATGGTTTTTTGGGTCCCAAACTTATGGGGCCATTTTGAGGCACTAAACGATGTTTTTTGGATATTCAAGAGGAACTAATAGATACCTTTTGAATGATTCTAAATCCATTCAAAAGTTGTAAATCTCGGATGGACCTTTCCAACGGGGTATCAAGCATCATAAACGGATATCATATGCAAAAGTTATGACCCTCGGAACTTGTCTACTCAACTAACCACCTTGGGGACGCAAAGTTCATGACGATTCATCTCCTAGGGTTAGGTTTAGGGTTTTCTGCTCCAAGGATTTATGATAAAATACCCTTCGTCCTCCTTTTGTATTCATATTTTCACGAGTGAGCATAGCCACCACATCTCTTCTCAGAGATACAACTACCACCATTCTAAATGCTTTTGTTTTACAGTCTATTATGTTTCATTCATTTAATAGAATCTGAGTTTATTGTATCACTATGTCTATTGCCATATATATCTATGCATTTGAATATATATATGCTCTTTTATTTCATTCTCACAGAAATCTGGATCAGTGGTATCAGAGCTTTCTGATCTTGTGGTTTCTCAATGCATGTCCTCGGCAAGATCTGAATATCGAGAGTTGGGTCTCTAACTAGTTGAGCTTGGGGAAAATACCTCTCATCTTCCTAAGCAAACTCACATGGTGGGAGAATAAAGGAGATATGACAGAGCATGAGATCCTATTTAAATGTTTCTCAAGTAATCCCTCTCACAACAGAGGAGCGAGATGATGGATAACTTCGACCAGGTCCTTCTAAGAATGTTGATGGCGACGGATGGACCTTCAACGAGCAGTCATTTCGAGGGTGAAAATCCCTTCAAGGTACAAGTTAACTTTGAAATCCCCTTATTTGAAGGAAAGATAGATGCAGATTCTTTGTAAAAATGGTTAAGTCTTTTAGAGGGTTACTTATCTGTTCAAAAATTTTCCGACAGCAAAAGTATCACTTTCGTACTCCTTAAGACCCTCCCCCGTGTCAAAGGTTGGTGGGATGGATACTGCGAGAGACATGCAAAGAATGAATCTGAGATATTCAAAACAGAACCCACTTGGAAATATTTTTTCAATATTGTCAAAGAGGAATTCTATCCTATTGGAAACTATGATGACCAATAAAACTGGTGGACGACATTGCGCTAAGAAAGAGACCAAACTATCTCGGAGTATACTAATATGTTCCTTACCCTGTGCTGAAATATGGGTATTAGGGACTGCAAACAACACTTGGTTATTAAATACTGAAGTGGTATGCATAGGTACATTCAGTCAGAGATGGATTTCCCAAAAATATCCTCACTAGGAGTAGCTTACCGATACACCGTCAAAATCGAACAAAATTTTAAGCAAAAGAATAAGCCATATTTTGGGTTCGCAAATTAGAAGCAGAAGCCGGGAAAAAGTGACCCTAACTCACAACCCAAAGGACAGAGTAAGGATGGCCAAATTCTTGACAACCAGTCCAAGCCGTAGATAAAGAAGGGTAACAGGAAATCGAAGGACACCGGCAAGTGGTGCGAGTTCCATAAAAACCCCTGTCACAACACTGATGAATTCTACTCAAAGCATTCATTGTTGGCCGAGACAAAATCCTCGGATCCAAACTCTGATTTAGACACTGATTTAGAGAGAGAAATGGCTAATCAAATAATTGACATGGAACCTAGTGCCACCATGGCAACCACAAAGATCCAATTGAAAGAGTCAAAGGAGCCAGAGGAAGTGAAGAGCCTCTTCCATTCACAACTATGGGTGCAAGGGACTCCACTACACTTCATTGTCTACAATGGTAGTTGGAAGAACCTCATCTTGGCCAAGCTTGTCAAAATATTAAAGCTTCTGACGGTTCCACATCCCCAACCCTACAACATTGGTTGGTTGAGCCATGGACGAGACATCCACGTCAGTCAACAATGTCGCCTCTCCTACAGCATAAGCCCTTCAAAGATGAGGTGATGTGTGATGTTTCCCCACTTGAAGTTTGTGATTTTCTTTAAGGAAAATGATATATGTGGAAACTCCATGATGTGTATGAGTCTAGACCTCATAGTGTCATTATTACTTTGGGAAATAAACTCTACAGGATACCATAGACACTTCCTGCTAGTGCAGTATCTCTCATCATAGCAAAGTAGTGCAAGAAGGTAATCTCCCAAACAGGGAAATTTGTAATATTCATGGTCCATTCTGAGGGGAACTAAAGATCACAGCAACATCAACCGCCTGCACACAGAATCCCTCTACATAGAAAAAATAGGTGGACAATATCATGGGAGCATACAAAGACATATTCACCACACTTGTTGGGGTTCCAGTACATTGTCAGGTCAAGCATTCCATTTATTTGATCCCTGGTGTGCCTTTACCTAATGGGCCAGTATACAGGAATTCCCTCATAGAGAATGAACAAATCAAATGCCAGATTCAAGAGTTAATACAAAATGGGAACATTTGACCTAGCTCCTCACCCTGTGGGAGCCAATTGTGTTGGTACAAAAGAAAGATGGGACATGGGGACTTTGCATTGACTACCAAGTTCTAAACAAGATCACAGTCTGGAATTGGTATCCCATTCTCTGGATCAATGACCTCCTTGATCAGCTCAAGGGGGCCAAGTATTGACTTGAAGTCTGGCTATCATTAAGTGTCGATTGAGTAGACTGATGTTTGGAAGACTACCTTCAAATATCGGGAAGGCCTTTTTGAGTGGTTGGCCATACCTTTCTGCTTGACTAATGCTCCAGCAACCTTCATGAGGATGATGGATGACATTCTACGGCCATTCACCAATTCCTTTGTGGTCATGTATATATATGATATCCTCATCTACACTACAACATGGGCAGAACATCTCCAGCATATCCACTAGGTCCTCAACACCCTACGACAGCACAATTTATATGTCAATATAGAGAAGTGCTCATTTGGCATGGAAAGGGTTCAGTATCTAGGATACATTATGGATGAACATGGTGTTCATGTAGATCTTTCCAAGATCCAATCCATTTGCGATTGGCTGACTACGACGACTCTCACGGAGCTTCGCAGCTTCCTAGGCCTTGCACACTTCTATCCCAGATTTGTGTTGGGCTTCTCTAATATTGCTTAGTTTATTATCCAGGTGAACAAAGGGGGATCTAATGCCAAGTTCATTTGGTCCAAGCCACAACAACATGCATTTAAGGAGCTGAAGCAATGCTTATGTTTGGCGCCCGTCCTTACCTTACCATATCTACAATAACCCTTTGAGATTGAGATAGATGCTTCAAACTATGCTATTGGTGGGGTCCTCACTCAACACAGCCATCCAGTGGCATATCATAGTGAGAAAATTTCAGATATAGTGCTCAAGTACCCCACTTATGACAAGTAATTGTACTCCATTGTATAAGCCTACCACCAATGGAAGCATTACATCCTTGGAAAAGAAACAGTCATACACACTGATCATAATCCCTTGCAATTCATGCAAACCCATGGAAATTTACAGAATGACCATCACCAAAGGTGTTCCAATAACTTGCAACAGTTCCACCTGAATATTAAATATAATAAGGGAAGCACCAATCGAGTCATTGATTGCCTCTGGCAACCTCCAATGGCACCATTAACCACGGTGCTCAACTCTTGTTGCCACAAGACCTTTGGGTGGCCTCAACAATATGACAATGATATTGAGTTCACTCATATCTATAAATCCTTTCGTGAAAGTACACAAGTGTCATACTTTCATCTTCAGGAAGGATTGTTATGCCACCTAGTCCATCTCTGTGTTCCTTCAAGCGAGCATGTGAAGATGATTTGGGAAGCACATTACAGTCGAGTGGCAGGGAACTTTGGTATTGAGAAGAAAGTGGAAGTTTTGCAGAAGTATTTTTATCATCCCAAAATCTAACATGACTTCGATCGATATATCAAATCCTGTACTGACTGCGCCATCACAAAACCAACCATTAAAAAGAAAGGATTGTACACCCCCTTTCCCACTCCAAATGGTCCATGGAAATCCATCTCCATGGATTACATGTAAGGATTACCTTCAACTAAGAATGGTAATTACTGTGTGTTTTTTGTTGTGGATCACTTCTCTAATATGGACATTCTGATAGCTTGTAAGAAGAGCATCTCTGTCGAAGCCACTGCTAAGCTATTCTTCGAGCATGTTTGGGTTCATTTTGGGCTTCCACGGACTATCATTTTAGATAGGTACAACAAGTTCCTGAGCACTTTTTGGTCTATTCTATGGTCATTGATGGATATCAAGCTCACCAAATTGACTACCTTCCACCCCCAGATTGATGGACAAACAAAGGTAGTCAACCGGATGGTTGTGCATATTCTGAGAATGTACAATTCTAAACACCCCTACACATGGGATGAGATACTTCCTTATGTTCAACATAGCTATAAACAAGCTCTACATAGCTCTACCGGTCACAACCCTTTTCAAGCGTGCTTGGGTTTCCAACCATTGGCCCTGATTGATGTAGCTCTGCCCCTTGCATCTACATCGGAGGAATCTTCCCATGCTCAAGTTGAGTTTGATAAGGCCACCATATTTGTTGAACAAATCCATCACATCCTCTAGCAGGTCCATGACAGTTTGGAGAATGCGAATACTAAATACAACCAACAATAAGACCGACATCGTGTTCCACACAAGTTCCAAGCTGGGGGTAAGGTTTGGTTGCATTTACAGAAATAGAGGCTCATAGGACCCCATCGCAAGATTTGTTCACTTTGATATGGGCCATACACCATCACCAAGGAAGTTGGTGATAATTCTTTCGAATTAAGCATTCCTCCATTCCTTGGCCTGCACCCAGTATTCAATGTGGAGCTCCTTTGACCATATTTTGCACCACTATTGGACACCTCAAAGGTGGCAGAACAATTGACACCTAGAGAACAGTATGCATGGAACAAGTAACCATTGATTAGATAATGGACACACAGGTTAAAGGCACCCAGCAGTAGAATATCCAACTATATCGAGTTGTCAAAGCAGGGCAGCTCCTCCATCAAGGCAAGTGGCTCACTAAGAGTCAAGCTCAGCAGAATTTTCCCCATTTGATGGGGGAAATAAATGTAATGGAGACCATTGCTTCCTAAGGGGGCAGGACTGATCCATATGGGTATAGGTTTCCACCCACATATTCCACTGGCTCAAAACAATTTCTTATGTTGACAATTTTCTTGTAATTTTCTACAGATTTTTGGGTCCCAAACTTTCGGGGCTGTTTTGAGGAATAACCGATTTTTTTTTGTGATTCGAGGGGGAAAATGGATTTCCATGGTATAAAATTAGTTGTAGTTGAAAGTTATAAATATCAGATAGACCTTTCCAATGGGGTATCAATCGCCCTAAATGGAGATCATATGCAAAATTTATGACCCTGTGAAGTTGTATGTTTAACTAACCACCTTGGGGCTTCATGATGATTCATCTCCTAGGGTTAAGTTTAGGGTTTTCTTCCTCTCCAAGGATTTAGGATAAAAGTACCTTTAGCCTCCTTTTGTATTCAACTTGTCACGAGTAAGAATAGCTGCCACATCTCTTCTCAGAGATACATCTACCACTATTCTAGTTGCTTTTGTTTTACAGTCTGTTATGTTTCATTCATTTAATAGAATCTAAGTTTATTGTATCAATGTGTCTATTACCATATATATCTTTGCATTTGAATATATATATATGCTCTCTCATTTCGTTCTCACATAAATCCAGATCAGTGGTATCAGAGCTTTCTTCTCTTCCGGTTTCTCAGTGCATGTCCACGATGAGATATGAATATCGAGAGTTGGGTCTCAAACTAGTTGAGCTTGGGGAAATACCTCTCATCATCCCAAGAAGCCTCACATGGCAGGATAAGAAAAGAGAGATGATGGAGTAAGATATCCTATTAAAATGTTGCTTGAGGAATCACTCGTGCAACAGAGGAGAAAGATGATGGATAACTTCACCCAGATCCTTCTAAGAATTTTGACGACGACAGTTGCACCTTCAATGAGAAGACGTTTCGAGGGTGCGACTCCATTCAAGGTACAAGTTAACTTTAACATCCCCTTATTTGAAGGAAAGATAGATGCAGATGCTTTAGAAAAATGGTTAAGTATGTTATAGGGTTACTTCTCTATTCAAAAAAAATTCAACAGCGAAAAGATCACTTTCGCGCTCCTTAAGTCCCTCCCCCATGTCAAATATTGGTGGGATGGGTACTTCGAGAGGCATGCAAAGGATGAATGTGAGATATTCAAAATAGAACCCAATTGGGAATCGTTTTTTGATGTCATTAAAGAGGAATTCTACCCTACTGGAAACTATGATGACCAATACACCCGATGGACGATATTGCACCAAGAAAGAGACTAAACAGTGTCGGAGTATACTAATATATTCCATACCCTGCGCTCAAAGCTAGGTATTAAAGACTGAAAACCTAGTTCTGAAATACCACAGAGATATGCACAGGTACATTCAGTCAGAGATGGATTTCTTGGACATATCCTCATTAGGAGCAGCTTACCGATACACCATCAAAATCAAGAAAAAGTATAAGCAAAATAATAAGCTGGATTTTTGGTCTTCAAATCAGCAGCAGAAGACAAGGAAAAAGTGTCCCTAAATCAAAAATCAAAGGACATAGTAAGCATGGCCAAGTCCCAACAACCAGTCCAAGTCGTAGATGAAGAAGGGTAACGAGAAATCGAAGAAGGAAACTAGCAAGTGTTGCGAGTTCCATAAAATCCCCTGGCACAACACTGATGAATGCCACTCGAAGAAGTCATTATTGGCAAAGACAAAATCCCTGAATCCAAAATCTGACTCAAACACTGATGCGGAGAGAGAAATGGGTAAGCAAATCATTTGCGCAGAACCTAGTGCCACCATAGCAACCACAAAGATCCAATCGAAAGAGTCAGAGGAGCCATAGGAAGTGGAGCGCCTCTTCCATTCATAACTATGTGTGCAAGGGACTCTGCTAAATTTCAATCTCAACAATGGTATTCAGAAGAACCTCATCTCGGTCGAGGTCATCAAAATATTTAAGCTTTCGATGGTTCCACATCCCCAACCCTACAACATTGGTTGGATGAGCCATGGACGAGACATCCATGTCAATCAACAATGTCGCCTCTCCTACGGCATCAAGCCCTTCAAATATGAGGTAATGTGTGATGCGTCCCCACTTGAAGTTTGTGATGTTCTTTTAGGAAAACCATATATGTGGAAAATCCATGTTGTGTATGAGTTTAGACCTCGTAGTGTCATTATTACTTTGGGAAATAAACTCTATAGGATACCAAAGACACTTCCTTCTACTGCAGTAGCTCTCATCACAGCAAAGCAGTGTAGGAAGGTAATCACCCGGATAGGGAAATTCGTATTCTTCATGGTTCGTTCTGAGGTGGAACGAAAGATCACATCAAGATCCACCGCCTCCATACAAAATCCCTCTATGCAGCAGAAACAAGTGGACAAGATCATGGAAGCATACAAAGACATATTCACCACACCTGTTGGGGTTCCAGTACATTGTCAAGTCAAGCATTCCATTGATTTTATCCCTGGTGCACCTTTACCTAATGATCCAGTATACAGGTGTTCCCTCATGGAGGATGAAGAAGTCAAATGCCAGATTCAAGAGTTAATCCAAAAGGGGCACATTCGACCCAGCTCCTCACCCTGTGGGAGCCCAATTATGTTGGTACAGAAGAAAGATGGGACATGGTGACTTTTCATTGACTACCAAGCTCTAAACAATATCGCAGTCTAGAATTGGTATCCCATTCCCCAGATCGATTACCTCCTTGATCAGCTCAAGGGGGGAAATTATTTCATCAAGATTGATGTGAAGCTAGATATCATCAAGTGTCGATTGAGCAGACCGATGTTTGTAAGACTACCTTCAAATATTGAAAAGGCCTTTTTGAGTGGTTGGTCATGCCTTTCGGCTTGACTAATGCTCCAGCAACCTTCATGAGGATGATGGATGAAATTTAATGGCCATTCACCAATTCCTTTTTGGTTGTGTATCTAGATGATATCCTCATCTACAGTAGAACATGGGAAGAACATCTCAAGCATATCCATTAGGTCCTCAGCACCCTACGATAGCACAAGTTATATGCAAATCTAGAGAAGTGCTCATTTGGCATGGAAAGGGTTCAGTACCTAGGATACATTGTGCGTGAACATGGTGTTCATGTAGATTCATCCAAGATCCAAGCCATTCGTGATTGGTTGACCGCGACGACTCTCACAGAGATTCGCAGCTTCCCAGGCCTTACAAACTTCTATCGCAGATTTGTGTTGGGCTTCTATAATATTGCTTGGTCCATTAGTGAACTGACCAAAGGGGGATCTAAGGAAAATTTCATCTGGTCCAAGCCACAAAAACATGCATTTGAGGCGCTGAAGCAACACTTATGTTTGGAACCCATATTTACCTTACCATATCTACAAAAACTCTTTGATATCGAGACAGATGCTTCGGACTACACCGTTGATGTGGTCCTTACTCAACATGGCCATCTAGTGGCATATCACAGTGAGATACTTTCAGATACATTCCTCAAGTACCAAACCTATGACAAGGAAATGTACTCCATTTCCCAATACTGCTACCAATGGAAGCATTACATCCTTGGAAAGGAAATAGTCATCCACACTGATCATAATCCCTTGCAGTTCATGTAGGCCCAAGGAAAGTTACAGAATGAACGCCACTAGAAGTGGTCCACTTACTTGCAACATTTCCACATGAACATTAAATATAGGAATGTGAGCATCAATCTAGTCATTGATTTCCTCATTTGACCTCCAGTGGCGACATTAACCACGGTGCTTAACCCTTGCAGCCACGAGACCTCTGGGTGGCCTCAACTATATGACAATGATCATGAGTTCGCTCCTATCTATAAATCCTTGTGTCCAGGTACATTTGTGGTAGAATTTCATCTTCAGGAAGGATTGTTATGCCACCTATTCCATCTCTGTGTTCCTTCAAGCGAGCGTGCTAAGATGATTTGTGAAGCACATTACAATCGAGTGGCAGGGCACTTTGGTATTGAGAAGACAGTGGAATTTTTGCAGAAGTATTTTTATTGGCCCAAACTCCACAAGACGTCGGTCGATATATCAGATCATGCACTTCCTGTGCTATCACAAAACCAGCCATAAAAAAGCAAGGGTTGTACACCCCCCTTCCCACTCCAAATGGTCCATGGGAATCTATCTCCATGGATTACATGTCAGGATCACCTTCAACTAAGCATGGTAATGACTATGTGTTTGTGTTTGTGGATCGCTTCTCTAAGATGTCCATTTTGATAGCTTGTAAGAAGAACATCTATGTCGAAGCCTCTGCTAAGCTATTCTTCGAGCATGTTTAGGTTCATTTTTGGCTTCCACATAATGTCATTTCATATCAGGACAGCAAGTTCCTGAGCACTTTTTCTTCTATTCTATGGTCATTGATGGATACCAAGCTCAACAAATCAATAGCCTTCCACCCCCAGACTGATGGACAAACAAAGGTAGTCAACCAGATGGTTGTTCATATTCTAAGAATGTCCAATTCTAAACACCCCAGCACATGGGATGAGATCCTTCCTTATGTTAAACATAGCTATAACCGAGCTATGCATAGATCTACCGATCACATCCCTTTTCAGGCGTGCTTGGGTTTCCAACCATTGGCCCCGATTGATGTATCTCTACCCCTTGCATCCACACAGGAGGAATCTTCCCATGCTCAGGCTGAGGTTAATAAGGCTAGAATATTTGTTGAACGAATCCATCACATATGCCAATAGGTCCATGACATTTTGGAGAAGGCCAATACTAAATACAAGCAATGACATTACTAGCATTGGGTTCCACACAAGTTCCAAGTTGGGGATAAGGTTCGGTTCCATTTACAAAAAGAGATATGGGCCATATACCATCACCAAGGAAGTTTGTGATAATTCTTTTGAATTAAGCATTCCTCCATTCCTTGGCCTGCCCCCAGTATTCAATGTGGAGCTCCTTTGACCATATTTTGCACCATTATTGGACACCTCGGAGGTGGCAGAAGAATTGACACCTACAAAGCTTAATATCGACTGCATGGAAAAAGAAACCATTGATCAGATAATGGACACACAGGTTAAAGGCACCCGCCAATAGAAGATCCACCTATATCGAGTTGTCAAAGCAGGGAAGCTCCTCCACCAAGGCAAGTGGCTCACCAAGAGTCAAGTTCAGTAGAAGTTTCCCCATTTGATGGTGGCACTCAACGCAATAGAGACCACTGCTTCCTAAGGGGGGAGGACTGATCCACATTGGTATAGGTTCCCACCCACCTATTCCACTGGCTCAAAACAATTTCTCATGTTGACAATTTTCTTGTAATTTTCTACAGTTTTTTGGGTCTTAAACTTTCAGGGTCGTTTTGAGGCACTAAATGACATTTTTTGGAGATTCAAGGGCTAAAAGAATACCTTAGCCATATATGTGGACCTATTCAAAAGTTGTAAATATCAGATAGACCTTTCCAACAAGTTATCGATCCCTAAATGGAGATTATATGCAAAAGTTATGACCCTGGGAAGTTGTCTGTTCAACTAACCACCTTGGGAACGCAAACTTCATGATGATTCATCTCCTAGGGTTAAGTTTAGGGTTTTCTTCCTCTGCAATTATTTATGATAAAAGGCCCTTCGGCCTCCTGTTGTATCCAGGTTGTCATGAGTGAGCGTAGCTGCCACATCTATTCTCAGAGATACAACTACCATCATTCTAGTTGCTTTTGTTTTACAGTCTATTTTGTTTCATTCATTTAATAGAATATGAGTTTACTGTATCATTGTGTCTATCACCATATATATATGTGCATTTGAATATATATATGCTCTTTCATTTCATTCTCACATAAATATGGACCAATTTCACGCTGCTTGAGTTGAAGCACCAATGATTGAATTTGGTGAAGAAATCTTGGATGGTATCATAATGCATTGGGCTCAAGGAATGATCCGATGGATTATTCATCTTCAAAACTTACACTGATCCAATATGGTACAATGGTTATTAATCTATGGTTCAAAGGACATAACATATGTTTTTAACTCATATGCTAAACATCGCGCAGTTATAGCCCACGCAGTTATAGCCGCGCAGTTATGTTCGCGCAGTTATAGCATGAGCCACGCCGCGCAGCTATAGCATGAGCCGCGTCACTTGCACACTGTCAAGTAGAATATCACCTAGTTCGCCACACGGTCATGTTTGCTGTGACATTTGTGGGTGCTGCGATGCTGCGACGTTTGTGGATGCTGTGATGTTTGTGGATGCTGCGACGTTTGTGGATGTTGCGACATTGGTTATATGCTGCGATGCTGCGACATTGGTTACATGCTGATTTCCTGCGACATAGATATCACGTTTGCTGTGGCCTGTATATATCAGTTGCTGCGAATTTGTTGGTGACATCAAATGGTTACATTACATGTGGCATAGCTCGGTTCCAGGTTATTGCAACGTGTTGTGAGTCAACACATGCGCGTGGAGTTAGTTGCAACGTTTCGGGGATATGGAACGTCGTGGTAACATAACGCTTGTGCAGTGATTTGGCGGAATTGCATGGTTCAGTTTAGCATATGGTTGTAACGATAATAAAGAAGATAACAGTTGTAATGAAAAAGACGAATCAAAACCCATTACTTATCCTCGCACTGAACGTTAAATAGAGGATTTCTAGCCACATTAGGGGGATAGAGGAAGGGAGATTCAGATTGTGTTAGAGCACAGAGCTTCATTTTTTCTGTTATGAGAAACTTGGGGAGTTGCTGCGAAGTGCCCAGACGTTGTTCTTTTGAATTCGACATTCTATGTTATAATTTAGCTTTCTTTGCCTTTCGAAGGCTAATTGTAATTTCTAAAAGAGAGGTCTTAAAGACTTTGTACAAAATTCTGTTTACAGTTGCTGAAGTTGATTCCAGAACCATTTTGTACCATATTAAAGAGATTAATTGGATCGGTACCCATTGGAGAGGGGCCCAGAGATGTATCCCAGTGAAGGGGGTGAACTCCGTTATCAATTTCTGTGTTTGCGACTCTCTGTTTCAGTGTTTCTCATTTCTGTTTCAGTTTTGTTGTTTCATTTCCTGTTTATTTTGTTGTTATATCAGATTTCAGCATTTAATTAACTGATAAAGCTATTTGATGAATTCAGCAAACTGATCAACGAATTCTTTAAATAAACGTTTAATGCACTCAAGTTGAGGTCCGACGGATCATATTATGGTATCAAAGCAGGTTAACTGCTTGTGCAAGTTTGT
Source organism: Pseudotsuga menziesii (assembly GCA_001517045.1). Taxonomy (NCBI): domain Eukaryota; kingdom Viridiplantae; phylum Streptophyta; class Pinopsida; order Pinales; family Pinaceae; genus Pseudotsuga; species Pseudotsuga menziesii. The sequence goes on along the minus strand of LPNX010364432.1, from coordinate 392,478 downwards.
GAATGCTTACCAAGTCCAGGTTAAAGTTTGGTGAAGGAGAATTAATTGAAGGAGATCCTAAGATTGGCCCAAGGAGAACATTCTCAAGAACGATTTCTTCTCCACGAGGGGAAGAAGAAGGACATACAGAACGGGAAAAACCTGTTATTTCAGAAACTGAGTTTTTGGAAGCTTTTATGAGCATGAAAGCCATGATGGAAATTCTACTCGATGAGCGAGCAGAAAGGAAGAAGAAAGAAGAAGGATCTTCATCCAAAGATGCAGAAGTAAAGAAGGAAGAAAACGGTAAAGGAATAGGAGGTGATGGTGATCCTCCTGAAACTAATCGAACTTTATCTTCTTCTCATACTTCTCATTCAAATAATGCAAGTCCTAATATGCCTTATTTCAAATTGGATGTAAAATTTGAATTACCTATTTTAAATGGAGATTTAGATGCTGAAAAGTTAGACAATTGGATCAAGTAGCTTGAAGTATATTGCAAGGTGCAGGGCATTAAGGATGACCCTTCCAGGATTCAATTGGCCACTTTGAGGATGAGTGGTATGGCTCTTACTTGGTGGGACAGCAAGATTCAGCAAGATCTTCGAAAGAATGGTAAAATTATTTTAGTTTGGAATGAATTCATTGAAGTATTAAGGAAGCAATTTTATCCTTTAGGACATATTCAACAATTAACCATGAGTTGGTAAATGTTTAGACAAGATAAAGGACAAAATATTCAAGACTATACTCATGAATTCAGGAAGAGGGCTATTGCATTGAATGTTTCATTAGATACACAGGAAAATCTTCTTAAGTACATTGGTGGCATGAATTCTTATTTGAGACATACTTTGTTGATGTTTAACCCCAGTAATTTGGATGATGTATGTGTTCAAGCTACGCATTTAGAAGCTACGGGTAAGCATTCTAGTGATACTTTTGTGAAGAAATCCGTTAAATTTGACAGCAAATCAAAAGGTAAAGATAAGGGGAAAAAAAAGATGGCTACTGTTAAGAAAGAGGGTGAAAAGCCTACATGTTCGCATTGTCAGAAGGGACATGATGTCTCTAAGTGTTGGAAACTTCATCTGGAGTTAAGGCCAAAGAAGTATGGAGGAAACAAATATAAAGGAAAAGCAAAATCTACTGCAGCAGTTATTCAAGACTTGGGATCCGACTCAGGTGATGAAACAAAGGTTACAACTGTCGGAATCCAGGGTAAGAATAAAAGTATCTCACTTCCCAGTGATGCAAAATCAAGTTCTAGTGCAAGTACAAATCTGCCATCTACTTCTAAGAAAAATGATAAAAATAGAAGTGCACTGTTTCATGTTCATGTCATTACAAATCGCACAAAGATTGATACATTGTTTGATAGTGGTTCACAAGTAAATCTGATATCAGAAGAAGTGGTTAAGAAATTGCATTTAGTTACTATGCCTCATGAAAAACCCTATCCTCTTGGTTGGGTTACTAATGATACACAATTGCAAGTTACAAAGAAATGTGTATTAAATTTTTCCATCACTGAAAAGTTTATGGATGAGGTAGAATTGGATGTAGTACCACTTGACATTTGTGGAATTGTACTTGGGAGTCCATATTTGTATGACCGGAAAGCAGTATTTTATAGAGAGCAGAATAAGTATCATCTTTTTAAAGATGGTGTAGAGTATATTGTACGAGCACATAAGACAAAAACCAATCTAGCCATAGTCTCTGCAGGACAAATGAAGAGGTTGGTAAATACTAGTAAGAATTTTGTGTTAATGATGGTTAAGGTGAAAAATGATGAGATCTCTAAATATTTTGAAGGATGTGACCCTAAGCATAAATCTGAACTGATTGAAATCATTTCTGAGTATGATGATTTGTTTCAAGATCCGAAGGGGTTACCACCAAAGAGAGAGATTCAGTATGAGATACATTTGCAGCAAGATGTGCCACTCTCGAACATAGCTATGTACCCGATGCCTGTAATGCAGAATGAGGAAATCAAGAAGCAGGTTCAGGAGCTAATTGAGAAGGGGGTCATTCAGCCAAGCAGTACTTCTCCTTGTGTCTCTCCTATAGTCTTGGTTCCGAAGAAGGATGGGTCTTGGAGGATGTGCATCGACTATAGGGCCCTTAACAAAATCACCGTTAAAAACAGGTATCCTCTTCCTTGTATCGATGATTTTCTTGATCAGTTGAAACATGCAACTTACTTTACAAAATTGGATCTATGTAGTGGGTATCATCAAATCTGGGTTGCTGAACATGATGCCTAGAAAACAGCGTTTAAAACAAAACAGGGTTTGTATGAATGGCTTGTGATGCCTTTCGGGCTCTGTAACGTACCTGCTACTTTCATGTGGGTCATGAATGATGTCTTTCATCCATTAATTGATGATTTTGTAATTGTATATCTGGATGATATCCTAGTGTTTAGAAAAACCTGGGAGGAGCACATTGTACATGTGAAAAAAGTTTTAGATGTACTGAGGAAGGAGAAGCTTTAGGTAAAAATGTCTAAATGTGAGTTTGCTAAAACTTCTTTAGTATATCTGGGCCATATTATTGGTGGAGGCCACCTGCGAGTGGACCCTGTGGAAATTGAACCCAGTGATAGATTAATTTTACTCACAATAATTATCAATTGAACATGCAAAATCACTCACAAAAGAGACTGAATAATGAGCTGAACACTAAACTGTATTGAATAAGTGTACAATATCCAAACCTGTAACATAATAGGTTGCTTCATTAAATAATTACATAAGGGATTCGAATGCATGAGGAGCAATTCGAATCTAGCATAAATCAGGCTTACTAAAATTAAGCAAATCCCCCATAGGTGCAAAAAGCTGATCCCAAATCAGTCATGGAGCTCACGAATTGGGAAAAGCACTTAGGAAAGCTAAAGAGAGATGGAATGAAAACTCATACATACTTTTCCAAGGAGAAAAGAGTGGAGGATGAAGAGGACAAAAAACTAGTTCACCTCACCTAGTCAAACTTTCCCTATTGCCTTAAAGCACTGAAAAAGCAGGCAATAAAGTAGAAAAAGCAGAAGGGCACCTAGGAGACCAGGAATGAAGCAGAATTGATTCCTTGAGGTTTCTCAAGCACTACATGGGTCAAATTAGGCAAGTTGGACCACTATGGATAGGTAATTGACAACTTGCATAAGGTGGGACACATGAACTAGGAAAATAAGACAAAAATAATTAAATTAATGTCTAAGGTAGCTAACTATGGGTTGATTATTCTAATAGACCTAGCCAAGGTTTTTGTCATTGTAAACTGGCCACGGCCTAACACCATTACTAAAATCAGAATTTTTCTGGGTGCGGTTCAGTATTGGAGGAAATTCATTTCTGGGTTTTCTTCCATTGCTGCTCCATTACATGCGTTGACAAGTGTTAAGGAAATTTTCCAGTGGGGAGGAAAGCATCAGAGAGCCTTCAACACTTTGAAGGAAAGGATTAGCACAACACCAGTTCTAACATTTCCAAATTTGCAGCAGCCGTTTGAGATCGAAACCGATGCTAGCAGGTTTGCCATGGGAGTCGTTTTGATGCAAGGGAGGAGGCCAGTCTGTTACCATTCAAAAACGTTCTCTACTATGGTAAGTAACTATTCAACTTATGACAAATAATTGTATGCTTTATTCCAGAATGTGAAGAAGTGGAAACATTATATAATGGGAAAATAAACAGTCATACATATTGATCATCAACCACTTTAATATTTACAATCTCAAACTAAAATACAACAAAGTAGGAATTTAAGATGGATGGGATTCTTACAACAGTTTCATCTCGTAATTAAGTACAAAAAGGGAATTCATAATAAGGTAGCAGACATGTTATCAAGCCCTCCTACCAATGCTTCAATCATTCTTCAAAACAATTCATTAACACATGAAAGTTATATTGAACAGTATGCAGAAGATAAAAAAAATTAGGAACGTATATGCATCACTGATACATGGTAAACATGAAGAGAACTATTATGTGCATAATCAACTCCTGTATCATCTCGGTAAACTCTGTATTCCATAGAAAGAGAGAATTCATGTGATCCGAGAAGCACATAGTTCATTGATTGCAGGACATTTTGGTGTAAGTAAAACGCTGACAATATTGCAGAATCACTGTTATTGGCCTCAAATGCAAGAAACTGTAGCTAAATATATACGAGGATGTGTTATGTGTGCAACGAGTAATCCTAGCAATAGGAAATTGGGTTTGTACACACCTCTTCCAGTTTCCTCTCATCCCTGGGAAAGCATTTCTATGGACTTTGTAGGAGGACTACCTATGTCTAGAGAAGGGCATGATTACCTATATGTTGTTGTGGACAGATTCAGCAAAATGTGTATCTTAATACCATGTAATAAACAGATCATTGCTGAACAAACAGCTCATCTATTCTTTCAGAATGTTTGGGTACATTTTGGGCTACCCATGTCTATTGTATTTGATCGAGATTCCCAGTTCTTGGGAGAATTCAGGTCAACTTTATGGGAGCTTATGGATACTAAACTTAAGAAAAGTACAGCTTTTCATCCACAGACCGATGGGAAAACAGAGGTAGTAAACAAAACAGTGGTTCAACTTCTCAAGGGGTATTGTAGTAAACATCCTAAAATTTGGGATGAGCAGTTGCAGTATATACAGCATGCTTACAATCATGCAATTCATTCTTCCACGAAAAGATCTCCTTTTGAAACTTGTTTTGGTTATCTGCCAAAAACACCGATGGAATTCTCTTTTGGCAAAGATGCAGTGGATGGACATCATGATGCAGATAAAGCTCTAAGATTCATCCAGAGAATCCAAGCTGTTCAGGAACAGTTGGAGAAGAGCTAGGAAAAGTACAAATCCAGGAATGGCAAACATCGAGTTGATCATCGATTTCAGTTTGGTGACAGAGTTTGGTTACATATCACCAAAGAAAGAATGAAAGATGAAGGTAAAAAGCTTAAGCCTATCAGGTATGGCCCTTTTGAGATCTTGGAAAAGATCGGTACAAATGCTTTTCACTTGAAGTTACCTCCATACATGCAAATCTATTCAGTTGTCAATGTTGAGAATCTTAAATTGTATGAGCCTCCTATGATCATGGATGAGGAAACTAACATACAGATTCCTTCAGTTGATGATATGGCACCTGAATACATGAAAGAGTTGCAGGATGATGTTATTCTTGAAAGAAATGTAAGGACTTCACGAAGGGGGAATGTTGAGTACCTTCGAGTGGGGCTTAAAGACAGGCATCCTAGCAAAGCAAGATGGATGGAGATTGGAAAAGTGAGGGAGCTATACCCTCACTTACTTGCAGAGTGATTCAGGATTTTGGTGGTCCAAAAGCTCTCCAATGGGGAGGAATGATCCGGTGGATTATTCATCTTCAAAACTTACACTGATCCAATATGGTACAATGGTTATTAATCTATGGTTCAAAGGACATAACATATGTTTTTAACTCATATGCTAAACATCGCGCAGTTATAGCCCGCGCGGTTATAGCCGCGCAGTTATAGCCGTGCAGTTATGTCCGCGCAGTTATAGCATGACCCGGGCCGCGCAACTATAGCATGTGCCACGTCGCTTGCGCACTGTCAAGTAGAACATCACCTGGTTCACCACACGGTCATGTTTGCTGCAACGTTTGTGGGTGTTGCGATGCTGCGACATTTGTGGATGCTGCGACGTTTGTGGATGCTGCGACATTTGTGGATGCTGCGATGCTGTGACATTGGTTATATGCTGCGATGCTGCGACATTGGTTATATGCTGCGATGCTGCGACATTGGTTACATGCTGAGTTGCTGCAACATAGATATCACGTTTGCTGCGACCTGTATATATCAGTTGCTGCAAAGTTGGTGGTGACATCAAACGGTTACGTTACATGTGGCATATCCTGGTTGCAGGTTATTGCAATGTGTTGTGAGTCAACACATGCGCGTGGAGTTAGTTGCAACGTTTCGGGGATATGGAACATCGTGGTAACATAACGCTTGTGCAGTGATTTGGCGGAATTGCATGGTTCAGTTTAGCATATGGTTGTAACGATAATAAAGAAGATAACAGCTGTAATGAAAAAGATGAATCAAAACCCATTACTTATCCTCGCACTGAACATTAAATAGAGGATTTCTTGCCACATTAGGGGGATAAAGGAAGGGAGATTCAGATTGTGTTAGAGCACAGAGCTTCGTTTTTTTTGTCATGAGAAAATTGGGGAGTTGTTGCGAAGTGCCCAGACGTTGTTCTTTTGAATTCGACATTCTCTGTTATAATTTAGCTTACTTTTCCTTTCGAAGGCTAATTGTAATTTCCAGAAGAGAGGTCTTAAAGACTTTGTACAACATTCTATTCACAGTTGCTGAAATTGATTCCAGAACCATTTTGTACCATCTTAAAGAGATTAATTGGATCGGTACCCATTGGAGAGGGACCCAGAGACGTAGCCCAGTGAAGGGGGTGAACTCCATTATCAATTTCTGTGTTTGCGGCTCTCTGTTTTAGTGTTTCTCATTTCTGTTTCAGTTTTGTTGTTTCATTTCCTGTTTAGTTTGTTGTTATATCAGATTTCAGCATTTAATTAACTGTTAAAGCTATTTGATGAATTTAGTAAACTGATCAATGCATTCTTTAAATAAACATTTAATGCACTCAAGTTGAGGTCCGACGGATCAAGGAATGAGCTCATTTTTTAGTTGATGACCCCTCATCTCATTAGTATTCCCAAAGAGAGCTTTGATCCTGAGCCAAATTTTATCTGGGGTACCTAGACTGTCAACATGAAACATGAGTTCTCTCGAAATGTTGAGACAATGCATTCCAAATGCTTCATCAAGTCTACTGAAAAACTTCGACTTCTCTACTACAAAATTTGGTTTGACCTCTGTCCCCATAGTGACACTGTAGAGACCCTTGGGCCTTAGTTGAATAAAAATATAAGCCTTCCATTCAAGTAGTTGAATGGTATTAGCAATACATGAGTTTTCTCCATCTCTACTTGCTCTAGAGGTGAAAATTGTTGAATGTGCCTACAATGAAAACTCACGAATTTCTCTGGAGAATTACTCTGAAAACAAATCAAACACTCAAAAATCAATTTGCAGCTTCAATAAAATATGATACCATGTGATAATTGATTCTGAGCTAGTTCTAGAAGCTAATAAACTCTCACAATACGTTCTAATTTGCAAAACAAGCAAAAATTAGTTGAAAAGACTGAAATTGCATTTACACATGAAGTCAATAGTGGATATTATTAACACTATCTAACATGTAAATATGTTTAGAATAGATATATATTGTATTTGGGAAAAATTGTGAGGCTTAGGAAGCCATTTGGGAGTGCACATGTGTCATAACTAGATTTGACCTCCATCCCCCATAGGTGGACCAATTATCTCTCAAATCACACCAAACGGTCACGAAACCTGGTGTGAACATTGGTGTGGCATGTTGGAGCATAAATGGGTATATGACAGGCATGGGTGAGAAAAAAAAACATGTGGGAGTGGCTCAAGGTGAATACTAAATGCACAAGAAGGGCCAAAATGGTCTAAAAACATCACTAACGCCCCTAGTCAAACCAAATTCCACAAAAATAGGAAGGGGAGCGCTCCAAGAGACCAAGGGTCATTAATGAGGGAACACATGTTCTAGGTTGACCAACATAGAGTGATGGTGTGTGTGTGAATGGGCCAAAATAACCAGTTAACTTACTAGACCACTTTCCCTAAGTCTAAACCATAGATATCAATGCATAAAAGAAAATGAAATAGTCTAAAATCTAAACTAAGGTACTAAGGAAGGATTGATTCTCTAACAAAAATACTTGGCCCTTTAGAGTTTAAAAGAGTTGAAGTCAATAATTGTGCCACTGAAGTTGGACTATCTTGTATTATCCATAATTATACTCCAAAGGTTAGTTTAAATGGTGTTTGTCTAAATCTAATTACTTTCTCAATTGTAAAAATATGAAAATTTCACTCATCTAGTTTGTTATCGTGTATTTTCTAAATCTATAATGGTTTAGGTGTGTAAGATTCATAGTTAGCCTCTCATTATTATTTTCTAGAAACTCATCTTATTAGGAGACAATTTTCCTTGGTTCATATAGTTGGATGTAACATAGCAACACATTAGAATATAAGTCCTCTTTCTTCTTTGGAAAAAAGGGAATGCAACTTTCTTTAGTGAAACTTACCCTAGTATTTTTTTATTTGGTATGATGGCGTTGATATTTATGCAAACATTCATTTTATAATCAATGTTCATGCCTCAAGTTTCAAGAAGTATGTGGCACATTTTCACTAAGTACTATTTTTGTTCTATGGGTTCCTTGCACTATTAGAAAGGAGTCTTCAACTAACTCCACGGTTCCATTTCTCTTGTGAATGCCAATGTTTTGGAAGTGAGCCTTGCTATCATGCCAATCATGCAATAAGAACAAGAATAAAGGCACCACATTGACATCCACCCCAACAATATTAGCAAAACAAGAAGTATCCTTGATTATACCTAGCCATGCCGTAAGGTTAAGAAGCCACCTGATTCTAAGAAATGAAATTGTGGATGGGAACCCATCATCACAAACCTGCACCCAATCATTTGTCACCTTATATGTTAAATGGATTATCATATTAAATTGAAGGAAAATAGACTTTGAAAGTTCTAAAAAATTGTATTAATACTATATTCCCTCTTAGCAAAAGAAACAACACAATATGAATCTTCAAACTTCCTTTATCACATTAGCACGTGATGAAACCAAAGGTATGTTTGTAATGAATTGCATTTGGAATACCTAGGGGCCATTAAACCCATTACATATAGCCATCATCTATTGTAAAATATAAGCCAAAGTCCCTCATTGACAATGATTGGTTCTTAGTTAAATGCTTCTCTAAGCACAAAATATTGAAGGCCACTAATATGTAAGACACCCAAACCAAAAATCGGGAGAATTGGAAAAACATGAACACTGATTTTTCCCTTTCCAACCCTAACTAGTTGGTTTTGAAGCAAATTAAATGACTCTTTCTAGATAGCCTATGTTTTAATATTAGAGTGCAAGCTCCAATGGCATGGATACTAGAGAGATTAGAGATGAAACTACACTAAGGCTTTCAAAAGGTATCCACGCAATCTCCAATTGCATGGATACTAGAGAGATTGGGTGAAGGTTGTTGATTGTTGAGAAATAATTCCATTATGGATATCACATTAAATAATATGTGGATGCACACGCCTATGCAAAGGGCATGGTTATATAAGGTTAAATTCATGTAAAGGCCTTCTTAGCCTAGTCTTTGACCCTATGTTCCATGGTACTAGGGAAGTCTTTTCAATACATGGAAATGCCTCAACCACAATGTTTTTTATGGGAAAGGAAAAAAATATATCAAATATGTTTTTTGGTACTACAACTTTGTTGACGGTTAGCTCAATTAGTTGTTCCCAATGTTGTTGGGAATTTGGATAATTCCATGCCTATAGGTGTTCAGTTCTAATCCCTTTGAATGAGATAGACTAATATATGCCAAGAAGTTTACTAGGTATGCCATCCACAAATGTGGGGTAGCATCCCTTGTGGGTTCAAAAAAATATTTCTTTGGGAAAAATATTGTTTTACACTACAACATTTTTTAGTGGTGTGATAGAACACTAATCAATGAAAACTATGATTTTCAAATTCAAGTGCATGTAAGAAAAGTGGAAATAGAGATGGTGTACTTTCTCTCACTATTGGTGTTTTGGGGAAATCCACCTTGCAACATAAGAAAGGAACCTCAGGTTGTAATTACCCAAGTCATGACTCAAAACATTCTCGAGATCCTAAAGGGAGCAAAAGGATTAGTGGTGGTTGTGTTGTTTGGGGATGTTGAAAAATACAACATAACTAGTGCCTCCTCATAGCCACGGGATAAATTTTTTGTGTTTGGATTAGCAATCTCTAAGTTGGAGAATCCTCTTGAGACCAATCCAAGGCAAAGACAGATGGAAGCCCATCATCATTAATTCTACATTTATGGTTGAATATAGGGGTTTCCTCTTGGAGACCAAGAAAACCCACCACCCAATATTACCCTTCTTCATTTCAAAGCATAATGTTGGGATCATGTTGGCCAACTAGGCATGGTCTTAATATTGTTTTTTTCTGGATATTTGAAATATGCAGCCTTTAATGGAATTTAATAGCTCCTTTGTAGATTATCTAAAAAATGGAATCTTTAGTAATGAAATCCATTTTATTTTGTATAAAATGTCTTGTACATATTTCTCGTATTAAAAGCGTAAATTAGTATTTTAATAAATATAAAAACCAAAATATTAATTCAACGTATTCACCTTAAAAAGCAATCCATGTTAGGGGTTTCTAGTGCCTTAAAGTCCCAAGTATCTGGTGACTTGATTGAACATAGTAGTTATAACTTCTCATAGATATAGTCAATTAGGTCTAGCATGTGTGATTCACAAAAGGAGTGTCATCCTCCCCACTCAGATTCAAATCTTGTAAGTAACATGTTGAACTCTTATCAAATATATTCTTTTAACGGCCTTAAGCCTTATGTTGGCAAAGGCTCGAGTTTTAAAAAAAAATGATTTTTACCATAGGTACCATTCTCGGAATGAAGAAAAAACCTTATAGATTTTCATAAGATATAAATTTAATAAAAAGCAAACAAAAATATATCAGAAATATATAAACAATTTTATAAGAGCCTACCTTCCTTCTTGTCCGTCCCCGCGGGACCATCACAAGACGTGTACTATTAACAATAACTTTTCAAATGTCTTGTTTTGTCACTTTTTTTAATCCAATATTATTTTAGTTTTCCCTTCTCATTCATTCTCTATGGAACCCTAAGCTTCGACAACTACAACTACAACTAAATCAAGATGTTGCAACATTATCTAACAATTTGTATTTTGTTGTGAGATTATTATACCAAAATTGTAGGTAGGCAACAAAATTTGACGTACAACTATTCAGTGTGTGCTTACATGGAACAATATTTATGTGGCAATTTCACAACACAAATAAATTAAGATGATGTAATGATTATCAAAACTATGCATTGATTATATGTGCTTATTATCCTAAACTAGTAGGTAGGGAACAATTGTTATCATGCAACTAAATAATGTGTGTTTACATGGAGCCCTCTCATTATTATACTTTTGGAACAATATTTACAAGTCACTTTTTCAATCTCTTCATTGGATTAGGGGCAGCAATTTATCTTATGCTTTGTGAATGGTGTTTTTTTGTCCATCTACCATATTCATGCTTTCCACATCATGACTACTTTAAACTAAAGAAAATGGGTGGTCATGGGAACACCAACTCCATTTTCCTAGGTTTATTACCTATGTAATGTCAAATAGAGAAAAACAAGAAAAATAAAACAAGTACAAACATCAGTTATTTATCCTAAAAAACTTTTACAACGAAAACTAGTCTTCAAAAGAAATATCCCTTTACCCTTGCACAAGCCGACCAAGCTGACTTCTTGAGACACTTGCAATGGAGAATGACAATCCTTTAAATATGCATCATAACAAAATATACCATGTCCCTATATGTGGAAACTAAGCCCAAGCTTAGATCAATTGAACTCACAAAATTGCTTAAAAACTATGCAAGAAACAATCAAAAAGAGATTGAATATGTTGAATAACATAAATTGTTGTTGATATTAATTTACATCAGCCATCATTAAATAGATAAATATTTCTCATGATTTAGATACTACAAGGATTCAAAAGCATTAGGATTCTATTCGAATTAGTACAAAATCATGCTTACTAAACTAGTCAAAAACCCCCACAGGTGCATAAATCACTTCCAAACTAGTCAAGATGCTCACGAATTTGCTGAATGAGTAGGTACATATCATAATTGATGGAAAGTGGACTTTATAATTCTTTTACATGATTAAAATAAGGGAGGTAATTTGGTTCAAAAAATAAGGCAGTCTACCTTAAAGCTAGCTTTGGCTTTTGCCTTAAAACAGCAGAAAAGCTGAAAACTCCTGAAAAAGAAGAACTGCTCACTTTCCAATCTAGGAAGACTGTGGAGTTTTCAGAATATTATCTATGATATTTATAATTCATTCCAGGAGTCATTTTGGTAAATTTTGACCTCAAAAATGGAATTGGGTGCAAACTAGCTAGTGTAGGACTTAGGAAATTAATCAAAAAGATTAATTATTTTATCCTATGTCTTGGGATAGGTTTTGATTATTCCAAAACCCCCTTTTAATCCTAAATTTATGTACAATATCAGAAAAATATCAGAGATATAGGTCCTATCAAGAAGGCTTAGTCACCCTTTACATGTTGCTTGTCCATACAAAACAAGGAAAGAGTCAAAGCCACAAGGGGAAAATCCTCCCTTAAACATGGACATGAACAAAACTGTATGAAAAATGGTCTTCAATATGTCTTCACCACATGATCAGATATCCTAAGCAATGACTTTAGGTTGCTAAAGGTCCTCTCAGAAAACATCTTGGTGAATATGCATGCAACTTGCTTAGATGATGCGCAATAGTGCAGAACAATGACCCCAGCATGGACAAGTCCTCTAATGTAGTGTATATGGATATCGATGTGTTTGTTTTGTTTCCTTAGTAATAGATAATTTGAGATTCAAATGGTACTCTAATTTTCACAATAGATTATTGTAGAAGTCTCTGACTCGATCCCAAACTCTCCAAGTATTCCCTGCAACCACAAACATTGAGTAGCTACATTCACATCTTCTTTGTACTCTACCTTTGTAGATGAAAGTGAAATTGTGCTTTGTTTCTTATTTGACCAGTTGATTGGTCCATATTCAAGCATAAACACATATCCATAATTTTATTTCCTATCAGCTTTATCACCTTCCCAATCATAGTCAGTAAAACCAACTAACTCTAGGCTAGATTGCGCAACATAGTGAATCCCATGAGTTTGTTTTCCTTGTACAAAGTTTAGGATTCTTTTTCCTACCCTCCAATGTATGTCATGAGTCTGATCCATGTATCTAGAATCCACACTAACTTCATAAGATATATCAGGTCAAGTATGAGTCAAATAAAGAAGACAACCAACCAGTTGCCTAAACAGGGTGTTGTTTTCCAATGGAGTTGGCTGCACTTCTTCAAGCTTAACTCCTTAAAGGAAAGGAGTCTTGTTTGGATTGAATTCCTTCATTATGAACTTATTCAGCATATCTAAAGCATACTTGTACTTATGTACCTTGATTCCAATATCTGGTTGAGAAATCTCAAGCCTCAAAAATTGGCTTAACAATTCCAAATTAGTCATAGAGAAGCCATGGTTCATTGCATCCTTCAAGGAGGAAATTTATTTCTTGGAACTTCCTGTGATCAGAATATCATCCAAATACAATAAAATAATTATTAAATAACCATGAATCATCTTCTAATAGACATTTGTATCAGACTTGCATCCACAATATTTTAGTGATAGCAAAAAGCCATCAATCTAGGCATACCAAGCTCTAAGAGCTTGTTTTAGCCCATACAGTGATTTCTTCAACTACACATAAGAGATGGATTAGTCACAAAACATTATATATGTTGAATATATATGTATTCTTTCATATCACTACGTATAAATTCACCCTTCACATCCATGTGATGTACCTCCCACTGCTTGGAAGTTCTAATGGCCAAAACTAGTCTTATGGAGTCCATATTTGCAACTGGTGCAAAGGTCTTGTTGTAGTCAATGCCTTGGAATTGAGAGAAGCCCTTTGCCATGAACCTTTCCTTATACTTCAGAGTAGAACCATCAGCAGCAAATTTATTTTTGAAAACCCACTTACACTCGACTAGTTTTCTCCCTTGGAGAAGAATGACTAGTTCCCATGTGTCATTCTTTTGGGGTGAATGAAATTCCTCCTTCCTGGATGTTTGAATATTGGGTATTCACATACATATTCATATGTTTCTAGATCAGATTCAATCATTATAAAACATTTTTTCAGTAAATAAAGGGTCATGTACAGAAAGGGCACTCTCGAATTGAGATCGAGTCCTCCAAGATTCACTAGGATTTCCAGCTAGTTCCCCAGCTGCTTGGATGGTATTTGCTGCCCACTTTGGAATTCTGGGGATGTTTGGATTTTCAATTAAATAATCATTATCAGACATATCAGAATCATCAATTTTATTATTTCCTTCACTTACAACCAAAGGTGGAGGAGGTGGGGAGGACTCTCCAATTTCTGCTGCTACCATAGGCTATTATTGGAATTGAACACTCCTCTCAATGAAGTATTTTTGAGTGCTCATGTTTATCAACTTATACCCTTTAGAATATTCAGAATACCCAAAAAATAGGCACTCTTTTCTTTGGGGTTCCAAAGCCCTCCTTTTGTCCAATGGAATTCTATCCCATGCCTTTGATCCAAAAATCCTGAAATGAGACACATCGGGCTTGTGTCCACTCCAAGATTTGAAAGGAGTAACTCCATCAAGAATCTTGTGAAGTACCCTATTTTGGATCTAGGATGAATGATTTATAGCTTCATCCCAAAACTTTGGTGGCAAAGTCTTAGACTCCATCATACAAGTGGCCATCTCCTTGAGACTTCTATTCTTCCTCTCAGCCACGCCATGATGATGATGTGTGTAAGGAATAGAGTGTTGCATACGGATACCTGAATATTCACAATAATTAATGAACTCATACTTGACATATTCACCACCATTATCAGATTTGAGGATATTGAGTTTCCCCCTGGACTAGATCTCAACCAAGGCCTTGGAAACCTTGAAGTGGTAAAAAACTTCAGACTTGAGTTTAAGGAAGTAAACCCAACAACCTAGAAAAGTAATCTATGAAGGTTAAGACATACTTGGATTGACTCATGGACATATGAGGGAAGGGACCAGCAATGTCACTGTGTATGAGATCAATAGGTGTTGAGGTTCTCTCATGGCTGACTCTCTCATGTGTATGCTCTGGATGTTTTCCTAGAATGCAACCTTGACAGACTCCTTTGGTAAAATTTACCTTTGGAAACCCTGAAACCATATCTTTTTCACACAAATATGAAAGGTATTTACAGTTTAAATGACCAAACCTCTCATGCCAAAGATTGATTTATTCGTTGGCATGGGTGAGGAGAGAAAAGGGGTTAGATAAAGGCATGAAGTGTGAGAACATGTATACTTTCAAACTATGATCCACAAAAACTTTAGCAATGACTCTACCATTCGCAATATCAGAAATTTGAGCTTCATTGGGAGAGAAAACAACCTTCTTAGAAGACCCAGTGTGGGTCATCTGGTAGACTGGAAAGAGATTAGCAGCAAGTCCTTGGACATACAAAAGATTATTTAAGGAACCATGGTCAAAATCAATGCTACCTTTACCCTTACTTTCAGTTTCTAAGTTATCTCCCAGCAAAATCTTTAGACCATGTAATGTCCTCTTCTGCCTAGGCATTGAGGACCAACCCGCTAACCTATGTGATTCATGTGGGTTTGAGTGGGTACTGACACTCAGGGAATCAGCTGAAGACCGGTGCCATCTACAGAATATCTAGGGAATCAATATTATATCACTATTGTGTCGAAGAGGGCCACTAGAGCCAAAGGCCACCTGCATGCATGACATCTGAGCATTATTTAATGATGCGTGCACCCGATTAAGTCTCCATGTGCATGCGTGCAAGTCAACTGCAAATTAGAAGTTAAAGTGACCTAATTAGGTAAAAATTTAGGGTTTTCACAGTTGAAAGTTATAAAGAAAGATAAAGTGAATGGAGAAGACACTTATGATTATTATTGATTTGGAGCTTCTTGAGTAGCAACACATCGTGCGGCCACAGCAGTTGGTTTTGAAGATGGCATCTTCAGCTAACAGGGTTTTGGTAGTGAAATATCTTCCCTAGTCTCATTCATGGTAAACCATCCAGGTTCACCATCCACTCTTCAACTTATTCATCCAGTTGCAGTTATCCAGTATCCATCAAATATTGTTTGCAGGGACATGTGTGCAGTCGTAGGGGGGTTTTTAGATGGAAAACCACAAATCATTTGTTGGGTCCTCATATCTCCATTTATATTTAGAATACTAGCACCATTCTCATCATCGGTATCATCCCCCATTACCTGGTGATTATCAGCTTCCAGTTTGCTCATCCGGAGCAGTTATCAACAGTTTTGGGAATCAGGGGGGCGTGAGCAGCTAAACCTCCAGTTCAATTTGCTAGCCTGCTTAGTGATCTCATAACTTCTGCATGTGTCAGGCATCCTCTCCGGCATGGGAATACTACCACTCCTGCAAATTTTCAGCTGCAACAGACACTTCCTTCACTAAAAACGTCACCTTTAGCTAATTGAGGGTTCATGCTGTTGGGGTATCACCGGAGGAAAGGAGCACCAGTTCTTCACCGGATCAGCTCTTGATGCATTCCTATTCTCTCTAGAGCATTATCAGCTGGATTATCAGTGGCGAGTGTTGATATATCATCATAAAATTCTTTGTCCTAGTTAGCTATAAAATAGGGCCATTTTCTCGGCACTTTGCATGCAAATTTATTTTCAATATTATTGTATATCGGGAGGCTTAAGCAAACCCTAGTGTATAAAATAGTTTAATATCTGCATTTTGGATATTACAGACCCTTCGAATCATCAACAAGTGAGAAGGATTCCTTTTTGAATCCATGTGCCTAGAAGCTCCAAAATCGATGATAAAGGAAGGATATCTTAAAGTTCTTGCAACCAGGGCATGAACTCTCTCCTTGTCTTCGAAACTGGATCCCCCTTCCTTCTTGTTTGTACCACCATGAATGGATATGTTGTTCTTCCCCAGGACTTGAGCTAGCATGTCTTCCTGCTTCTTCATGCAAGAGCTCTCAAGATGAAATCCCTTACCACAGTATGCGCACTTGTTACCTTTAGCTTTACCTTTCTTCTTCTGAAAGTTCTTCTTCTTGGAGTTTGAGGACTCCTCTTGAGACTTGGACTTGTCTCCTTTTTTATCTAGAGGATTTTTAGCCTTCCTATTTCCTTTGGAATCAAACTTAGAATCTCCAGCAACCAAATCTTTATCTTTGGAAGGTTTGATGATGCCCATCATTACCAATTTGTCTTGCTCTTGAGTCAAGGATTACATGAAATATGCTAGTGAAGGCATGTTCCAGTTTAGAATTGTCAACTTGGTGGCATGGAAAGTTGAAACAAATATTGAGTAATCAAGACCAATCTTAGAAAGTATGGCCAATATTAGTTGTTCATCTTCTTATCATTACCACACTGTTTTAGATGCAAAACTAGCGATTTGAACTTGGAGAAGTAGACTTGCAAGGATTTGAAGCTGCTTGGACTCAGTGATATCAGCTCGTTCTCTAGTTGATGACCCCTCATATTATCTGTATTCCCAAATAAAGCTTGAATTTTCTCCCATACTTCATCTAGAGATGACAATCCATCAAGATGAAATAGAAGGTCTCTTGAAATGTTGAGACATAAGAGACCATACGCCTCATCTCTCCTATTATGCCATTTGATCTTCTATGCTGGTGAAATAGGCTCAACTTCAGTTTCCATGGCCACTCCGTAGAGGCCTTTACTCCTCATTAGAATATCCATCCTTTCCTTCCATTCAAAACAGTTGAATGGAGTCAAGATGATTTGTTGATATTGATCCATTCTTTAGCAACTGCTCCCTTGAACAAACAGTATGTTCTCCCAGTGAGTGATGTCAACCCTAGAAAATCAATTAGAAGAGGATAATGATCTAGCTACCAAGGTTCTTATACCATGTGGAAATTAATCCCAAGCTTAGATCAATTCAACTCACAAAATTGCTTGAAAACTATGCAAGAAACACTCAAAAAGAGACTAAATATGTTGAATAACATAAATTGTTGTTGTTGGGGAGGCAGGTGCGGGTGGGATTATCCTAGATATTGGAGGAAATACTGTAACAAACTATGTTTGGGGGATTGGAAAAAAAACCAACAACGAAGTTGAATGGCTCGCCCTTTACCTCGGTATGGAACTTGGCAAAAAGGAAAACATCAGAAACATCATCGTCTTTGTAGATTCTAAACAGATCATTCAAAAAATCAGGAAAGGATACAACTCAGGTGAAACCAACTGTAAAAGTTTGTATGATCTCATTAGCAGAATTAGTACCACTCTTCATGTCACTTACTATCACATCCTAAGGAAGAACAATGTCATCGCAGATAAAATGGCATACCAAGGAGTAAAGAACAAGTTGGCAATTGTCTCAATAGGAGATCAACACCACCACAAATATGTTCCTTAGCCCTTATTATCCTATGGGGTCTTCTTACTCACTCTCCTCCCCCCCTCCTTGCATTTCGAACACACATCATTTGACACGACAGGATCTGAAAGATGGCAGTTTTGGCCATGTGATGACCTTTATGGGATGTCTCTTCCTGTACATCGACATCCCCAACAATATTCCCGCACGTTTCACAAGATTAATGACCATCATGAGATCCAGGTCTTATTCCTTCAGGATTTCTTTCGATCTGAATATGTTTCCTCTTCTCCTCGTTCCTCTGAAAGAATATATCTCTTCCCTATTTGAAGGTTTTTTCATCTCGCAGAATGATTGCAAACAGGTTCATCAGCCCTTCAAAGATATTCCAATGTAGTCATGGTTAGTCCAAGATCATCTTTCCTTCACTCAGGATTCACTCAGCTCAGGTATAAATTCATTTAGTATTTTTGAGTCTCCTTCATGGCCGCACTTGGTATCGCAAGCTCAGGATAGAATGGAAACCCCCAGGGACATCGCAGAAATCAAGTATTTGCTTGCAGACTTGCAAAGTGGAATGCATTAGATTTATAGAATGGTCAGAACCATTATCAATGGTAACATGATTGTCATAGTTGAAACCAAATACATTTACAACCAGCTTTACTGCCACACCTCTAGGATTGAAGACAACATAAGGGACCTACATGAACTAATGGGGAAAGTCGACATGGTCAAGGAAGATGTTCAGAAGCTTACTAGCATGACTCAGTGAAGTCACTGCTAGGACTTCCCTGATGTTGGATATTTGTATATGGAAGAACCCTCGGTTGGCCAACCAACCCATGGGAAGGAAGCTCAGAAGTTTTAGGTTCTACTCTCCTGGTTATATATGTTTTTTTGTTTATTGTTGAAAAACCAATTTGTAAGATAGTACCCTTCCATGGGGCTAACTTGTTTTAGCAAGAAGTCTAGAATAATTTACTTTTATGGTCATAGCCTAGAAATCTCTATTTTTCCTTCTATAGTTGCTCAAGAATTTTGGTTTCATACCTTGTAAGGATGGTTGTGCTCATCCTTTTTATATATATAAAAAATTTCTTCGGCTTCTGTTAAAAAAAAAAAAAAATTGTTGTTGATATTAATTTACATCAGCCATAATTAAATATATAAATGCTTCTCATGATGTATATACTCCAATTATTTGGAAGCATTAGGATGTTATTTGAATCAGTACAAAATCAGACTTACTAAACTAGTCAAAAACCCCCATATGTGCATAAATCACTTTCCTAACTAGTCAATATGGTCACGAATTGTTGAGAGTAGGAACATATCATAAGTGATGGAAAGTTTACTTTATAATTCTTTTACATTAGGAAAATAAGGGAGTTCAGTTGGTACAGAAAACAAGGCAACCTTCCTTAAAACTAGCTTTAGTTTTTGCCTTAAAACTGTAGAAAAGCTGGAAACTCCTGAAAAAGTAGAATTGCACACTTTCCAATATGGGAAGACTACAAAGCTATCAGAATCTTATCCAGAATCTTTCTAATTCATTCCAGGAAGAATTTTGGGCAAGTATGACCTAAAAATTGGAATCAGGAGAAAACTAGCTAGTGTAGGACCTAGGAAATTAATCAAAATGATTAATTATTTTATCTCGAGTCTTGGGATGGGTTTAATTATTACAACACTATAAAATTAACTTAATTGAGTCAATATTAACCCAACATTACATCTTATTGATGAACCACCAAATTAGGGATACACATGCCTACGCAATATGTTGCAATTGTATGCACATTCACATGTGATTAACTCCAAGCTTACAAAATGATTACAATTGTACACTCAAGTTTATGATGTTATGAAACATCAACATGTTTCATTCATGCATAACTCTTGCTTCATATACAATTGCATGCTCTTAGTGCTTCCTAACCAAATACTTCATTTTCTTCAAGCAAAGCATATACCCAGAAAGAATTGAATCGTGTCCTTCCACTTCAACACAATTAGATCCCCTAAGAATTCCCATTAAGTGTGTCATGTGATGACTCTACCAGTAATTCCACTTCCATCTCTGACTTCAAAATTACTGAAGACTTCACTAATATGTTAGAGTACACATAAACCCTAAACTAACAAAGTTCATCCTCATGCTCTCTTTGAGACTTCTATTTTCAAACAACTCTCTTTAGAGAGTCTAGGTTTGCAAGGGATTTGATACCATATGTAAAACCTAGCGTAAGTAGAGAAATAAAACAATCACAAAGTACAAATTCTGGTGATTACCTTAAAAAATCCTACGAAAAAATGAACCTTAATATTTTTTTCATTGACCTTGGTCAATGTTATACCCAAGCCCACTAATTAAAAAAATTAACAATGAAGAACATCAAACCTTACAATAGACATCATCGCATCAAATACCATGGACTACACCATTATCACAGACACATAAATCACATACATCTACATCTACTTTTTTAAATTTGGATCTTGATTGGGCATTGTTTTAGTTTTTGGATATAAATATTTGTTAGAGGGGTAGAGTTCGATATTTTTTATACAAATACATTATTAGAAGAGTTGGTCATTTTTTATATACATAGATTAGTAGAATGGGTAGCAACATTGGGTCAACTTCACATAAATACATCCAATTTAATTTGCCATCATGTTGGTTACATCTAGTTCTTTTTCACCGTGTTGTATAGGATCACACATCCCTTGCAATAATAATCTTTTATAATTATCCTTCTTTTAGATCTCTCAATTATATTAATTGGAAACTACTTCAATTGTGATTGGATAAATGATATTGAACCTCAATATAGGTGTGCAGATATTTCTTTGATTGATGTTTCACTTTTTTATTATATTAATTTCCAACTACTTAAAATGCACTTGAATGATTGAAGTTGGAATTCAATATCACTATAGAGATGATTGATTTGATTAATTTTTCATTTTGAGTGTTCGAGGTACCATTTCAACTCCAATTTTCTGATTTTGCAATCAATCTGAACAAGTTTGGAACTTGAAGTTCAAAATTCCCATCCATGATCATTTTGAACATCAAATATTATCCAAAAATTTTAATGCTATCATTGATGACAACCAACCTAATTCAAAAGACACAAATTTGACATTTGAAACAAGTTGTAAAATGCCATGGTACTAGTAATCGGTGGCTATGGAATATATTTCCCTCATGTAAATAGTTTTTTTGAATACAACAATATTGTGCTTGGGGTTTAGAGTCACAACAAGGATAGAGATACTAATTTCTATAGGATACTATATTATCCCACACTTAAATATCACAAAGGTACAAGGCAGAGCACAGAGGTTTTGTCACACACGGGAATGGTAAAACAACAATTCAACTAACTAATGAAAAATGATTACAATAAATAGTTGATGCCATATCAAACAAACCAAATATCAGATCCTATAATTATGGATCTCAAACCACTCACTTCCAAACCTAGAATATACACAACAACCCAATCTCAACAATAACACATATTTTGACATTACATCCAACATTCGCCCTTAATGGAGAAATGAGTTTTCTACAACACCTAATATCTTCCTATGGACTTCAAAGTGAATCTTTCCAACATGCTTAGTAAATATATCAACAACATTTTTACTTGCATTACAATAAATCAATTCAATTTCCTTAGACTCAATATTTTCTCTCACAAAATGGTGTTGCATCTCAATATGCGTTGATCTTACATGATAAACTAGGTTATTTTCTAATTTAACTACACTTTGATTATCACAATGTACTTTTGTTGGTTCTTCTTGTTTATCACCAACGTCATCAAAAACTCTCATCAACCAAACACCTTCACAAGTAGCTTTGGACATGGATTTATATTCATCTTATGTGGATGATAAAGAAACAGTTGGTTGTTTCTTATTTCTACATGACATGACCTCAGATCCAATGTTGAAAGCATAACCTTAGGTAGACCTTTTGTCATCGGGATTTCCTGCCTAATCAGAATCAGAAAAATTTTCCAATTGAACATAAAATTTAATAGTGTACAAAAGACCAAAATTCATTGTTCCTTTCATATATCTGAGAACTTTATTTGCATCTTTCCAATGGATTTCATGAGGCTTAGCCATAAACTGACTAAGAATGATGACTGTGTATGCTATATAGATCCTAGTAGTAGTGAGATAGTTCATACTTCCCACCAACTGACGATACAGGGTACCATATTCTTCCTTAGTTCCAGCATTATTGTATAACTTCAAATTTTGATCTAAAGGAATTGATGCTACTTTGCATTCACTCATATTGAATTTTTTCATAATTTCCCTTATATATTTACTTTGAGTGATCATTATCTTACCAGAATCCCAAAATTCAAGTCCCAAACAGTAATGCAATTCTCCAAGGTCTTTCATTTCAAATTCTTGTGACAATTGATTTTTAATTTCTGTAATCAACTTACATGCACTACCCATGATAAGAAGATCATCAACATACAAGGATATCAAACAAACATTTCCCTCTTTATCTTTCTTAACATAAAGGTTAGGATCACTTTTTCTTTTCACAAAACCTTTATGTGTAAAGAAGGAATCAACATTTATATACCATGGTCTAGGGGGTTGTTTCAAACCATAGATAAGTTTATTTAATTTACAAACAAGATGCTCTTGTCATTTCTTTACAAATCCTTCAGGTTGAACCAAATACACTTCCTATTTTAATTCACCATTCAAGAAAGCAGATTTACCATCTAATTGATGTATTTTCCATTTACATTTTGTAACCAATGCAACATGTACTCTAATTGTATTCAACTTAGCTACTGCGGAAAATGTATCTTCAAAATCAACTCCCTCTTTTCTAGCATAACGTTTTGCAACTAATATACACTTATATTTATAAATAGTACCATCAGCTTTAAACTTAGATTTGAACAACCATTTAGATCCTATGGGAACTTTATTCTTGGGAAAATATGTTAATTCCCAAGTTTGATTTTTCATTATAGAGTTATATTCTTCATTCATAGCATTTACCCATTCATTTTTATCTTTAGCTTGTTCATAATTCAATGGTTCTATAACATTCATTATATTAGTCATTAGGACGTAGTCACTATACCTTGGAGGAAGATGATTTTGTCAAGTTGACCTTCTTGGTACTACATTACCTACAGGAGTTCCATCCATGATTCTTATGTTGTATGTTGTCTCTCCATCAGAAGATTTATCACTGCTACTCATACTATTTGAAATGCTCATGTTGCTTTCACCATGTTCTTGCTCATGTTCCTATACCTGCTCTCGTAACTATTCATGTAATTGTTCCTGGTCCTATTGAACAATTGTATCTATTTTGACATGTTCATCATTATCATTAAATATATAACATACATTAGTATCATTCATTTTATCATTTTTATCTTCATTTTCATGGATGATTTGAAAATGACAGGATCTTTATAACCATTATTTGCATGTAACAAATTGTATGCTTAAACTCTTTTAAAAGGCTTTAAATGGGAAAAAAATAGAGAGCACAAATGAAACACATAAATACATAAAAGAGATGCAAACCATGAAAATTGTATACAACATATGATAACGGATTTCACCCCTCCTGGGCTACATCTCTGGGTCCATATCCAATGAGGGTCGATCTTATTAGTCTTTAAAAAAATGCTTGAACAGGTACAAAATGCCTCCTTCAACTGCTACAAAGAGACTTAGGATTCAACAATGAAGTCTTCTCACTTTCCACAATCTCTCAAGAGTGGCTAAAAATCATTTTACAATTGAGAAAAATATCTTACAAAATCCTTCAAAGGCACTTTGGCATCATATCACCAAAACTTCAATACATATTCCAATGCCTTTCCATGAAAAATTACAATGGTTTCTATAGCCCAAAAACCAATAAGTTATTTCCAAATTGAGTGGGATTTACAAATATTTGATCCCAAAGTTAATGGGATACAAATCCATTTAAAAATGGAGGAAATATGAAAAATCTCCATAAAATAATATATTAAAAAAAAAACATGTAATATAATATGTATATTGTTTAAGAACCGTATTATAGTGGCAATTTGTTGAATGAACTCAAAATGGAGGTGCGCTACTCCTTTGGGGATAAAAATCCGATCCAAAACAAATATAAAAATATTGGAATCCCTTAACAAGTGGAGCGGATGGTGTATTGGTTAGAGCAATGGCAAAGGGGGAGGAGGTCACGCATTCAAGGGGGAGGAGGTCACGCATTCAAACTTGTGGACTTCTCCCAATGATACAAGTTTTGTTGAAATTTTGTTTTGCGGTGGTTTGTTTGTTGCAGTGTCCATGGGTTCAAGGGCTAATCCCTCATCACACCCATTTTTTTTAAACAAACTTAAATAGAAGTTGACAAACATAGTAGTTTAGCAACAATCACGGGAATCTTGGCTAGCCGAGATTAATGGAGACTTTGGTGGCAAAAAGGTTGGTAGTTTGATCCTCGTCGACCCCAAAAAAATTGCAAGTAGTACAACCTACATACCAACATGTCTTCCACATGGAAGTCCTTGATTGGCCCACTTGGATCATGTCATCAATCCACTTGTCATGCCATACCATCAACATTGGCCACATGTCATGATGTTGAGCTGCCACATCAACCACCTATTAGTTGTAACTTCCATCTGTACCTTCCATGTGGCACAATATGGTGGTCCCACATCAATTCCATACAAGCCATGTGTCACCCTTACAGTGGTGCCACATGGCACCCTTTTTTCCATTTGTACTTGTTTTGTTGAAACTTCAAAACTGAATAACTTTCACGTCCGAAGTTTGTTTTGCAAGAAACAAACGTTGCTAGAAATATCTCGTCGAGATCTACGCAACTACAAGATTCTGTTCAAATTTTGAATACTTTAATTTTGATCAATCTCAAATATCCTACTAGATCAAACCTCCCTAGTAAGGATCTTTTGGACCACCAAAAGACTGAATCATTCAGAATTCAAGTGAGGACATGTTCGTCTCACTTGTCACGTATCATCTCTCCATTCTTCCTTAAACCCACACATTTGACTCATCATAATAACAATCAACACTTCACTAACATTTTTAAGTACATTAATCCCCTTTTCAACCATATCTACATTCAATATTGTCAGAACTAACCATATATTGTTGAACAATAGAAAGTTGAATATCAAAATTGAACAAATTAAAGAGATTGTACCCATATCATGCTTACGTTTTACCATAAGAGCACTATCAACCATAATCGGTACATTGTAGTGAAATGACACTTCATTTTCATGCTTAAGATTATTTTCTTTCTTACATTGCATAGACATAAGTGCCAAATTCTGACTTGCATTAACAGCCATTTTTAGTTGTTGTGTAGTTCTCAATTATCTGTCATTTTTAAATGAATGTGAATGTACTATATATTCAATTCCTTCTTTAAAAAAATGATAATGATTATGTTCTCTATAGAATATTGTCTTTCGATCATAAAAATACATGCTACTCAACACAACTCCACAAATATCTAGTGGAACCACATCAAATTCAACTTCATCTACAAGCTTGGATGTTATCACAAAGTTTAGATCACATTGTTTTGTTACTTGCAATCTCTTATCTTTGCATACCCAACCTAATGGATAAGGTTTCATGTGTGGTTTTGTTGTTAATCCCAACTACTTAACTACTTCTTCTGAAATGATATTAGCTTGGGATCCACTATCTATGAGTGTGTCTATCTTAGTTTGTTTTGTAATCTCCCTTATACGAAACAATGCATTCATTTGTATATCCTTAAAACTGACATGATATTTAGAAGTAGAAGTACATCAAGAACCAATGTTAGAATCATTACAAACAATAGTTTTATATTTCACACATACGATTGTTATCTTTTTTTTGTCCTCGGAATCTTACCCAAGTTCCTCAATGATAATCGTGGTCTGTTGCTTCTTTTTCTGATCCTTAAACCACTTCGGTTTCAATTCTAGATGTAGTACCCAACACTTTTCATCTCCGTGCCCTTGCTTTTGACAATGTGAGAAATTAGGCCTCTCATCACCTTTCCTCATTATAGTTGTATGCTTACCTTTCCATTTTTCCTTTCCTTATTTTGACTGGATGGATTTAGCTGAAGAAAAATCATGAACTATCTTCCCTTTGGATTCAATGTGTGTAGATTGTACGCATACCTCATCAAGGTTAGTAGGATTAAACATAAGTATTGTATGATGCAAATAACTATGTAATCCTCCAATAAACTTCAGAAGAGTGTCTTGAGTGTAAACAGGTCTACCCAAAATCAAATCTCTCTTTCGGAATTCCTGAGTGTATTCTTGTACATTCGGACCTTTACCCTGCCTTAAGTTTGTCAATCTATCATGGGTAAAAATGATTTTTTAACGCAACAATAAATTCATACCAGGAAGAAATAATTTTACCTTTTGTAAGGAGTTCTTGTTATGTCTTACTCTCCCACCAGATGAGTGTGGTGCCTCCAAGATGGAAAGTATCCAACTGGATCTTTGCTTTATCATCTTCAAGCTTCTGGATCTTGCAATACACCTCAATCTGCCTGATCCAATCATCTAGCTTTTCGGCGTTAATTTCACCATTATATGTAGGCAAATAAAACTTAATATCAAGCTTCAAATAAGATAAATCAGACTTAGCCTTCTCAGGTTGTTTCTTTGGATTTGAAGAAGTAGTATAGGATATTTCAGAAGAAGAAGATGGAGAAGAAAGCTAGAAGGGTCTCCTCCTTTTCCCAAAGCATTATTCTCTGCTTTCTCCTTATTTGTTTTCTTCTTTTCCAACCTCTCTTGATAATATGCAAACAATTTTTCTACTTTGTCTTCCATCTGATAGAAAGCCTTGCAGAAGACCTTCTCATATTCTTCTCGATATTCTTCATCTGCCATTTTCTTTCTATGATGTGCACGTCTAGTCTCTGGATTGAAAGTCTTAATATGACCTTTACCTCGTTTAAATATTGGTCTTTTTAAAATTAACAAACTCACAATGCAATGGTTAAGCTGCTCTAATACCAAACTTGATCTGAAAATGACAGGATCTTTAAAACCATTATTTGCATGTGAAAGTTTTTATGCTTAAGCTCTTTAAAAAGTCTTTAAATGGAAAAAATTAGAGAGCAAAAATGAAACACATAAATACATAAAAGAGACGAAAACCATGAAAATTGTAGACAATAGATGATAATGGAGTTCACCCCTCCTTGGCTACATCTCCATGTCCAGTTCCAATGACGACCGATGTTACTAGTCTTGAAAAAAATGCTTGAATAGGTACAAAATGCCTCATTTAAATGCTACAAAGAGACTTAGATTTCAACAATGAAGTCCTCTCACTCTCCACAATCTCTCAAGAGTGGCTAAAAATCCTTTTACAATTGAGTAAATTAGCTTACAAAATCCTTCAAATACACTTTGGCATCATATCACCAAAACTTCAATACATTTTCCAATACATTTCCATGACAAATTACAAAGATTTATATATCCCAAAAACCCATAACTTATCCCCAAATTGAATAGGATTTACAAATATTTGATCCCAAAGTTAATGGGATACAAATCCATTTAAAATGGAGGAAATATGGCAAATTTCCATAAAACAATATAAAAAATCCAAAGTATAATATGTATATTGTTTTAAAACAATATTATAATGGAAATTTGTTGAATGAACTCGAAATGGAGGCGCACTCCTCTTTTAGAATAGAAATCCGATCCAAAACTAATATAAAAACATTATATTTGAAATCCCTTAACAAGGGGAGCGGATGGTGTAATGGTTAGAGCATTGGAAATGGGGGGAGGTCATAGGTTCAAACCCATGGACCTCTCCCCACGATATGGGTTTTGTTGCAATGTTCTTTAGCGGTGGTTTGTTTGTTGGAGTGTCATTTTACATAGAACTTGGCATATCATATGGTTTTTGTTGCAATGTTCTTTCGCGGTGGTTTGGGTTTTGTTGCAATGTTCTTTCGCGGTGGTTTGTTTGTTGGAGTGCCATTTTACATAGAACTTGGCATATCATATGGTTTTTGTTGCAATGTTCTTTCGCGATGGTTTGTTTGTTGGAGTGTCATTTTACATAGAACTTGGCATATCATATGGTTTGTTGCAATGTTCTTTCGCGGTGGTTTGTTTGTTGGAGTGTCATTTTACATAGAACTTGGCATATCATATGGTTTTTTACGTTGATTCCTGGCGATTGTGATGCATTGGACTATGCTATAGTTTGAATTGGTTACAATATGGTCCCGGTGGTTTGTTTGTTGGAGTGTCATTTTACATAGAACTTGGCATATAATATGGTTTTTTACGTTGATTCCTGGTGACTGTGATGCATTGGACTATGCTATAGTTTGAATTGGTTACAATATAATATGCATATGGGGGTGGCGGTGGTTTGTTTGTTGGAGTATCATTTTACATAGAACTTGGCATCTAATATGGTTTTTTACGTTGATTCCTGGCGATTGTGCGATTGTGATGCATTGGACTATGGTATAGTTTGAATTGGTTATAATATAATATGCATATGGGGGCCTCGGTGTTGGCCATGGCATCAAGGAACTACTTTGAAAAAAAATTGTGGTCGAGGAGGATCGAACCCTCGACCTCTTCACCACCAAAGTCTCCATAGATCTCGGCTATACAGGATTTCGTGATTTTTTTTTAACTACTAAGGTAGTCAACTTCTATTTAAGTTTTTTTGAAATCATGTTTTGAAAAATGGGAGTGCTGATGGCTTATCCCTTGACCCCATGGCCAACACGGAGCCCCCCATATGTATATTTTATTGTAACCAATTCAAAATATACCATAGTCCAATCCCATTGCATCACAGAAATCGTGGAATCAGCGTAACAAACCATATTATATTCCAAGTGCTATGTCAAATTCCACCGCAACAAACAAACCACCGCCAAACAACATTGCAACAAAACCCATTGTTAGGATTTATAATCCTCCCTTGTCCAGATATAGTCTATTAGATCATATGCCTAAATTAGGAGTCATTTGCTATAGTTTGGTGCCATTGGTGCCATTGGTGCCACCAATGTGCCCCATTGGTACCATTAGTGTGCCACTTGGGTGCCACCAGTGCCAATCCCTACACTTTAGGATCCACTCTAAGTGCCGCCACCAACCTTCTTTAGTTGGTTATAGTTGATAGGTATTTATAATCATTTATGCTCTAGTTACATTCAATTAGATGTCCTCCAGTTCAGTTAGCGCCAGTATTGCATGGCTACATGGGGTTAGGCACCATTTCTCGCCTACCTCATCAATTTAACTAGTTTAACTAATTGAGAGAGTGAATTAGACATCTGAGTTAGACAAGTGAGCTTCGATAGTGATTTAGACACTTCCAGTTAACCAATCAGTCAAGATTGAGTTGGTATATTCGAATCATATCCACATGATTCAAATTCTCTTTTATGTAACATCATTGTATACTATTGGGGGTTAATGAAGATTATTGTTGTAATTTACTAACAATTTCTTATTTGTTTCCTATGAAATTTGTCTTGTTCAGTGCAATTTTCATTTCATTCAACTGCACAATTATACCTTTCAATTGCACTCATTTCCTGTACATCAAAAGTTCAATAATTCAAAATTGGTATCAGAGCCTTGTTCAGGGAAGTAGCAAGTATGTCCGATCTCCATTGTACACTAGAAGCATCTGGGTTTCCACATAAATACTGCAAAGTGTGCATTGCTAGCTCTGGATTCGTCCATAGAAGTCTCTACAGGTCTAACGGAACCTGAGAAAGTGTACATGTCGAGATGGAAGGCTTGATTCTGACATAATTACGAATTTATTGTGTTTTTGTAGTGTTACTTACAGGTACTACGTAGCTTGATTGAAGAATTGACTGTTTGGAAGGAAAATTTATGGATTCCTCAGCTCTTTTACCCCAGATCCTCACACGCTTCAACTATGTTGATTGGAGGGCGTATATGCAGGTCTCCTTGCGCAAGCTTGGCCTGTATAGAATGACTATGGGTAGAGAGACGAAGCCTCATCATCCTACTGAGAAAAATAAGTTCTTGAATTGGTTGGATGAATTATTTGTCTTCCTATGCACTCACATCTCTAAGGATCTCCTCTTTCATCTTGAGGGATTGAAGACTCCTAAAGAATCTTGGGAGAATCTCGAACCATTGTTTGGAAAACAAGATGAGATTTGAGGGAACATATTGGAGAATGAGCTAATTGCATTGCAGCCCAGCAGTTTCGAAACTATACATCAGTTTTTCACAAATTTCAAGTCTCTAGCACTACAATGTAAGCGATGAGGAATAGAGAAGAAGGATGAGCATCTTGTGCTCTCTGTTCTCAGCAAACTTGGTTCTAAGTACTATTTCTTTGTCTCTACCATCCATTCCGGAATAGTTTCCATCCCCAATTGGAAGATGCCTTCACTAGATGGCTTTGCCAAGTCTTTAATACAGGAGCAGGATAAGTTGATCCAAATGGGAGTCCTCCAAAATTTCAAGAACCAAGTTCTTCTGATGTCAGACTCAACCAATGTGCAAGATAAATGGAAGCACAAGGGAAGGATCCTAAAGCCTCTAATTCAAAACCAAGAGAGAATCAGAAGTATTTCGAAGGAGCCTCGAGTTCTAAGAAGAAGAAAAAGTTTGAAAATACTAAGTGTCCTTATTGTATGAGGGGATTTCATCCTAAAATCTGGTGCATGAAGAAGAAAATAGACCAACTGTGATCACTCCTTAAACAGAACCATATTGGTCTTCCAAAATTATTAAAGAATTATGATACTATACAATCGATTGCAGATCATGAATGGTGCCATGCCTTGAAGGCTCTCCTCACTCAGTCGAAAGCTTACTTGATAGATTCTAGAGCATCCAACCACATGGTTTCCTCCAAGGATTCCTTCACCACTCTCAATCTCATAGGAGGGCCTACTATTCATATGGGTGATGACTCTCATATCCCAGCTGCAGGAAGAGGTTCCATTAAAATCCGGCATAGTGAGTTTAAGAATGTTCTATTTGCTCCCTTTCTTGCAACAATTTTTTTGTATGTATATCAGATGACTCACACTGGCTCACCAAAGTAAGTTGTATTTGGTCCTGACTTAGTACCTTATATTTACTTACTTGCATGCTATCCACCTTTTACCATACAGACTTTAATTACCGCCTCATCCTACTTAGGTTAGTGTTTCCTCCCCTTCCTCCCCTTACTCACCAATTAAGTCAATCAAGAATACGTCAAATAGGCACTAGGGAGATCACATAAATCTCAGCTGGGAAGACTATAGAGAAATGAAATGCTGACCATGCCTCCAAGGAATATGCATTCTCTCATTTCATGCCATACTCAGATCCAGTGCAATCACAACTTCTATTTGAAACAGATAAAGGTATCAAACCTCCTTTACTTCCTATTGCATATACAGATTCATTGTCTAACATTTCAGATTCAGATTCAAGAGAAGAGTAATACCAACATTATTTTGATATTGAGTTTACACCTCAAATAGATCTATATCTAGATCCAGCGTCCACTTCATCTCAGTAGCCTAAATGCGCTAAGTGGCTTATTAAAGCAGTTAGGGATGGTGTTGGGGATCCAGATGATAAGAGAAGAACAAGGTCCCGGTATCATAAAGAGTGTGTTGCACTGTCCCACACAGATCCATTTCTCCCTGAGATGTGCTTCATGATGTTGGGTTCAGTTCCTCAAACATTCAAGGAATATTTCCATGATCCAATATGGAATGTAGCTATGGATGAGGAATTCGATTCGCTACATGACAATAAAACTTGGGAACTTGTCTCCTTACCTCCAAGGAGGAAACTTGTTCAATGAAAATGGGTCTACAAGACCAAGATAGCCTCTAATGGAACCAAAACCAAGTACAAGGCTCGGTTGGTGGCCAAAGGATACTCACAGGTTCAAGGATTGGACCATAATGAGACATTCTCTCTAGTAGCAAGAATGGATTCTATAATGCTTGTATTGGTAGTTGCAAATTCAAAGAGATGGGAGGTACATAACATGGATGTGAAAAGTGCCTTCCTCCATAATGAATTGAAGGAATAGATTTACATGAAACAACCTAAGGGGTACATTGATTATCCTTCCTTGGTTTGCAAACTGAGGAAATCACTCTATGGGATCAAACAATCCCCAAGGGTATGGTATTCCAAAATTGATTCCTTCCTCATGTCACAGAAATTAGAAAGATGCAAATCAGATTGCAATGTTTACATGCAAAAGAAAGAGGGATCCTTGCTATTGATTTTGTTGTATGTGGATGACTTGCTCATTACCAGGAGCTTTGTTGCTAGATTGAGAAGCATCAAGTCAACTCTGAAAAAGGCATTCGCTATGACTGGTCTAGGACTGTTAAGACAGCTCATTGGTCTCAAAGTAAGTCAAAATACTTCGGTAATCATGATCTCACTATCTAGATACTCATTAGACATGCTCAAAATATTTCACATGGAATACTGCAAGGTATCCCCTTTTCCCTTTATATCTGGCATAAGAATAGAGGAAGGTGGCTCTACACCATTGGTAGACAGCACTCTTTACAGACAGTGTATTGGGATCCTTCTATATCTCACACATTCGAGACCATACATATCCTATGATGTGAGTGTTTCTTCCAGGTACATGCAAGAGCCACATGAGCAGCATTAAAAGGAAACAAAGTGTATCTTTCACTATGTGCAAGGTACTAGATATTATGGGATTCATTATGCAGCTGGTGCACAGCTTGATCTCATAGGATTCATAGATTCAAACTGGGCAGGAGATGGGAATGATAAAAAATCCACTTTAGGATTTGTGTTTATGATTGGATCTGGGCCAATTTGTTGTTCCAACAAGAAGCAAGAAGCACTTGCACTTTCTTCAGCAGAAGCAAAGTATAGGGGAGCTGTGAATGCAACTATTCAGGCAGTTTGGTTGCAAGGCATCTTGAAAGAATTTGAGATTCACACTTCACCTTTAGTGGACATTTATTGTGACAAGCAGAGCACCATAAAAATTTCTAGTGAAGTAGTTCAGAAGAAGAGGACGAAGCAAATTGAGGTTCACATGCATTATATTCGGGAACTAGTGCATGACAAAACCATCACACTACATCGGTGTCCTACAAAGGATCAGATTGCAGACATATTCACCAAGTCCTTCACATAAAAAAGATTTGTCTTTCTCAAATCACTTTTAGGTGTAAAGGCTTGATTCATAGTTCTTGTTATTGCTTATTTTGAGGGGGGGTTTCCCATAAGGTTTTCCCCTATTTTCTCGGTTTATTAAGCAGCTTTTTTAATTCTTTTATATTGTAATGAGTGATTTTTTTCCTTGTTGTCAGGGCCCACAGTTTTCCAAGTTAGTATTAAGGGGGGGTGTTAGGATTTATAATCCTCCCTTGTCCAGATATAGTCTATTACATCATATGCATAACTTAGGAGTCATTTTCTAGATTTTGGTGCCACCATGATTTTGGTGCCACTGGTTCCATTGGTGCCACCGATGTGCCCCATTGGTGCCATTAGTGAGCCACTTGAGTGCCACCGATGCCAATACCTATACTTTAGGATCCACTCCGAGTTCCACCACCATCTTTCTTCAATTGGTTATAGTTGGTAGGTAGTTATGCTAAGTTATGATCCAATTACATTCAATTAGATTTCCTCCAGTTTAGTTAGCACCAGTATTGCATGGTTGCATGGGGGTAGGCACAATTTCTCACCTACCTCATTAGTTTAACTGGTTTAACTGATTGAAAGACTAAATTAGACATCTGTAGTTAGACTAGTGACCTCCTATAGTGATTTAGAAACTTCTAGTTAGCCATTCTATCAAGATTGAGTTGGTATATTCGAATCTTATCCACATGATTCAAATTCTCCTTTATGTAACATCATTGTATACTGTTGGGATTAATGAAGATTATTATTGTAATTTATTGAGCATTTCTTATTTGTTTCCTATGAAATTTGTCTTGTTCAGTGTACAATTTTCATTCCATTCAACTACACAATTATACCTTTCAATTGCACTCATTGCCTGTAGATCAAGGGTTCAATAATTCAAACACCCATATCGTGAGGAGATGTCTACGGGTTTGAACCTGTGACATACTCCCCCTTTTCCAACGCTCTAACCATTACATTATCCACTCCACTTGTTAAGGGATTCCAAATATAATATTTTATATTATTTTTAGATCATATTTTTAGCCCAAAGGAGGAGTGCGCCTCCATTTTGAGTTCATTCAACAAATTTCCATTATAATATGGTTTTTGAACAATATATTTTTGGTTTTTTAATATTATTTTATGGAGATTTGTTGTATTTCCTTCATTTTTAAATGGATTTGTATCCCATTAACTTTAGGATCAAATATTTGTAAATCCCACTCAATTTGGGGATAAGTTATGGGTTTTTGGGATATATAAACCATTGTAATCTGCCATGGAAAGGCATTGGAAAATGTATTGATTTTTTTGTGGTATGATGCCAAAGTGCCTTTGAATGATTTTGAAAGCTATTTTGCTCAATTTTAAGAGGCTTTTCATCCACTCTTGAGAGATTGTGGAGAGTGAGAGTACTTTCACTAGCATTTTCTAATCCAAAATATAACGGCATAGATGTTTGATTTTCAACGTTATGTTGTCGACCATCTGACAATCATCATCTTTTTTAAAAGGCAATTGCACTTCAGCGATATATGACAATAAAATGAACACGTCAGATATCCAACTTCACCCCGTCGAATATCCGACAACTCCTCTTTTAATATTTTCATTGAATATCCAATAAATTTCACTGTATAGGAGGTCAGACATCCGACAAATTTCATTGAATAGGAGGTCGGATTCTTTGTAAGGATCCATTGAATATCTGACAGGATTTGCATTGTAAGAAGTTAGATATCCAAAAACTTTAGCCGTCGGATATCTTACAGCTCTGTGGTATTTTTTTTAAATACAGATATCCGACAACTTTAATCATCGGTGGTATGGCGATGGTGTCAAATATTATGGAAGTTTTCGTTGAATATCTAATGGCACTGTGGTATTTTTTTTAAAAATACAAATATCCGACAACTTTAGTCGTTAGTGATATGGTGATGGCATCGGATATTATGGAAGTGGTCGTCAGATATCTGACAACTCTGTGGTATTTTTTAAAATAAAATATAGAAATCTAACAACTTTAGCCATCAAGTACTTGCATATAAACATCAGAGTTCTTTGACCCCGAGATTTATAATATATTACTCAATAAAACTCATCACATAAGAGAACAAGGCATCCAATAATGCTTGTATTTGAACAAGGAAACCTGGATTAGTATAAGGGTTGAATATGTAATGACCTATGCAACATTAAAGTAGTAAACCTCTTTTATCACCTCAAAAGAGAACCACTAACTCAAAGATATCACTTGTGTTTAATGCACAATCCATGGACCCCAAGAAGTATGAGCAAAAGGATAACATATAATGATGCTCAACAAGGATAAATTTTGAAGAGAAAAAAATCCATTCATAAAATTTGAGTATCCCCTCTTTGACCATATTGCCACAAAATCTAGCATCCTAAGACAAAGTCTCCTAACAGGTTCTAGCCAAGTGAAACTATGGAAACTTTACAACTGTCACCTAAGTAAAATTTCACTTCACTTTTAGTGAGGAAAAATAATTATACAGCAAGGGGGGATTCCCTAAAGTAACTAATGTTTGTTTGATTGATTAAGTTATTTAAAGATTCCTTATAATACTTGTGAAATATATTGAGCAGTTTTAAATTAATAAGATAAAGTGTTTTGAGTGGCATTTAAATTGTCAGAACAAGAATTTATGCACAATATAATTACGCATAACTCACTTAGATTATTGTTACTTACAATGTTTTACTTTCTTAAATCAAAGTATAACATGAAATTGGAACATAACATGAAACCAAAGAACATGTAAACATCCCATCAAACAGACTTTACCAATCAAGTAGAGAATCCACGTTATTATTGTATGTAAAATCAAGTATGAATATTATGAAATCATATGTAACCATGAATTAATCAGCTATTAACCAGATCTAATTGTATCCTTGATTTGCTTATAAATCCTTAAAGATGTATATTTAAATGGGCTTGAGATTATAAGAAAAGTTAATGGTGGGAGAGATGTTCAAATCCAAATATTGTTTAATGGTATATGCATGATCTTGTAAGAAAAACATTACACAAATTAAGTCTTAGATTGCTAAGTAAAGGATTGAAGTGAAATCCACATAATGCAACCCAAAAGACATTTGCTATATTGTTGTTATGTGTTTGGAATGAACTGAAATAACAAGAAAGAATCTTAAACCATATGTGAGAAGTCAAAAATTAATTGCCATAAGTTAGAGCTTAATAAAAACAAATTGCACACATAAATCCTGAAAGTTAACTATGACACAAACCACCTCAAGGCATTTTTTTTAGAGTTGGTGTTGCCAATAGAACAACAGTCTTGTATCAAAAATTAAATGTACAAAACTCGATTACTATAAATTAATTTTTACTGATATTTTGCAAGTGTAAATACAAATTAATTAATGGCAATGAAAGCGTAGCTTGTTTGTATGATAATACTAAAAATTATGAAGCTAAATTTGAAGTAAATTTATAAAAAACAAGATTGCTTCATAAAATTAACTAAATCACTATTGATCCAATTCATATAGCAAAGATATTGTTGAAATAAGCATGACATCAATGAAATATTTGTTTAATTTACTAAAAAAACATAAAAGAAACAAAACTAACATTCAAAAAATTGAAGTGACTATCTAACTTATGAATGTGTTGATTAGATCCTTAGTTACTTAAATAATTGGGTGAATCGAGTCTAAAGCAAGAACTAATTTTTGGAGATAAAAAATAATGGATTGATTAAAATGCTCAATCAATCATTTATTCTTCTTGATAGATAAAATCACACCTCATGGGATGAGGAATTTAGTGTAGAACCCTCAATATACCTATAATATACTTGAAAACCCTTGCTATAGAACCAAGTAAATGCATTAAAATAAAGTTTTAAGATGCATGTTAAACTTTCAAATGGAACCTACAACAATAGAATTAAAATACAATGCAAAAATATACCTCAAAGTTCAGCATCCACATAAAGCAAAGTGGATATCTTCCACCTCTATCTCGAAATATCCTCTTTTTTCTCCAATATACCCACCTAGCACATAAACTTAATAAATAACCAAGTGTTTCTCCAATGTGATATTTTAATTCACAAGTTCAAGCTCAAGTTTGTATCCTTAGCCTCTAGCAAAGCAAAACAATGACGTGATCCACTCTTACGTAGATGAGAGAGTTGCTAAATTCTTAGGTGATAAGGTCAAAAATAGTAACCTTGACCTCCAAAACCCTAAATAAACCATATAACAAACCTTAAAAGGTCAAAATAGGGAGGATTTAGTGCCCCATTTTGTTAGACTCTCTTATTACTAAACTATATTATTGTTTGAGGGCATTTTATCGCAAATGACCCTGTTAGATTTTATAATCTGAAACAACACACACACACACACACACACACACACACACACACATATATATATATATATATATATATTCTTTGATTGTGGTGATGCATTCGAGTACTCACAGATAAATGCAATTTTATAATGCACCATTGTAGTGCCTTGTTTTGTCAGGCTATTTCAATATTAGAATTATGTTATTGTTTAAGGGCATTTAAGTGCAAATGATCCGATTTAATACCATGAATTAAAACGACTTATATATATTGATTGTTATGTCACATTGGTTACTTATGAATGAATGGATATTGGTAGATAGATTTATATGATGCGATATTATTGATCTTATAACGCATGAATGAAATATATAAACAATTTTCATTTCTTACAATATATCGGTAGATGCTTTGACAATTTTCCAATGTGACAGGTTCCCAAATGGGCAATGATACGAGGTGGTGTCAATGCCACATGAATTCTAGTTTGAGTATAAACATGATATCAAGTTGTATAATTTATTTTATTGATATTTCAATTAATTGTATAGTACGATTAATGCACACAAATTTTATGTGTGCAGGCACATGATCATGGTTTCCAATCGATCCACAAAAGGATTATGGGGTTGTATGGAAGAAAGTACTAATATGATTAGCACATGTTTTCCATGTGGCGGGTTGAAAAGCGAGAGAGGCTTTTACTCGCAAGAGGCATGTTTCCATGAGGATAGGTCACAAACTCGGTCACTCACGGGGATTAACTGAGGGGCGCATAATGAGGTGTTTTCCTTATTCCTCAGTAACCATGGGTCTCTTCACAGCGTGGATCAGACTAAGTTAACATGGTCTCAGCCATTGCACTAAATCCCCACCACAGAAAGCGGGATATTTGAAGGGCATGAGTATGGTCATGGCACCCTTGATATCACCAGGATAAACAAATGAAATTATTAAACTATAAGGTTGTAAATAAGCAATAACTAAACAATAAATTCATGACTTGGAAATAAAGTAATGGAAAGTGCACCCTTATGAAAAAAATAATAATAAATAAATAAAAATCATCATAAACAAAATAAAAGAAGATAAAGTAAATTCTAATTAGAAACACAAATGCACACACACAAAAATAAGAAATCAAAAGCAAAAATCTAGGAATCATATAAATGAAATTTAGGAACGATTAAGTAAAGACATCCTAAATTAGCATATTGCACAAATGTATATGACAAGAAATCCGTAGAAATAAAATAAAAATGAATTCAAAATAAGAATAAATAAAAGATTTAACATTATAAAGAAATCTCAAAGAAATTATATAAAATAAGGGAGCAGGGTTTGAGGAAAGGGATGCTTGCCCTAATTTTGGATGGATGAGATAATGTGGAGGCGGATTCGAAGGTAACTGTGGAGAGTTTGGTTCATCAGGTGTGAACAGGGTTGGGAGGCCCTGAGTGAATCTACACACTCTGATCGTGCTAAACATACTTCTTCCTGCAACCCCATTCACCTCGGGGGTCCTTGGGGAAGGAGAGTACCCAATGGAATGGTAGGGAGGTCAACCGATGGATCTCTTGTGATTGGAAATAGATCAACGTTCGTGGGGACCCGACGTAGATCGTGGTGTGGCATCCTCATAAAAATCTTGGCCCAAGCCTCCACAAAGAAACTCAGGTTTTTATGGATTGTTAAATTTTTATTATGATTTCGATTGTCAAAATGCATTTGTTGAAGATCCATGACTTGGATTTTGTATTTTATTCTAGATCTGGATTGTATTTTAGATCTGTCCGTATTTCATTATAGATTTGGATTGTATTTTATTATAGACCTGGATTTGTATTTCAGATCTGTCTGTATTTCATTATAGATTTGGATTTGTATTTTATTGTAGATCTGGATTTGTGTTTTAGATCTATTTGTATTTTATTATAGATCTGGATTTGAAATTTAATTGTAGATCTGCGTTTTCCTTTTAGGCATGAAGCAAATAATAATGGCCCTTGAGGTCGATTTGATTCTACTCATATATATGTATACATGTTTATTAAAGTTTGAGTTTTTTATGTTTTTCTTATTAAAAAAATAATGTCCTTCGAGGTCGATTTGATTCCACTAGAGTAAGCTTTGAGACCAAGGTGGTATTGTTTGGCATATAAATTGTTGTCTTGCAGATCCTGAGCGGATTTTGTTTTTGGATCTATCAACTGCGCCTTTGAAATCCTTATAGTTTTAATCCCACTCCCATATCAATGGTTCGGAATTTCTGGTACCAATTCTTGTACCAACCCCGGAACTAAATCATTGGTTTGAATACTGCATCCTGCCAAAGCAAAATCAAGCATCTAGATTTTCTTTCTAAAATATTTAGTATGGATTTTTTCTCCTTAAAACAATACTCAGATTGTTCATATGTATCTCAAGCTTTTGGTCAATGTTTTATAAAGATGGCCAACGAATATCTTTATCTAATATGAATTCCATCTCATTAATTATCCTATGGTTACTCTTTTCAATATTCTAAACAACTCTATTAGCATCCAAATTGTGAATTTTAGAGAAGGAAGAGTGCACCATCAAACTATTATCCTTCAATCTACCTGTAATATTATGAATATATCGTTTGATCTGCATATATCCTTTAATCTGTCCGGTTACAGTATTGGAATCCTGGAGTGTTCTTAAGCTTTAGCATGAGCATCATGTTGCCACAATATCGACTAATAATTATTGATGAGAACAACCCCAATCCGATGAGATATGATCATAGCTTTTTACCGTCAAGTCGAATCTTTACTGATTCTCGATTTTGAATCCACCTTTCTTTAAATAGTTCAATGCTAGTTCTGTAATATTTAATAAAGACATACAGAAGCCCATACACGTGTGCAGACTGGGCTCACGAAGCATCCTAATAGCATCTTGTGGAGTTTTACATGAATAGCTCCAAAAATGATACATGAGGTGGTCTAGCTAGTCATTATTTGGAGTTCCCGGAGCCTTCTTTTATTTATCAGAACCTATACCAGAACCGATACATGAGCGATCCACAGATGAGATGAGAGCTGGGCCATGCAAGTGAGAATGATCATGAGCTAGTTGATCCCAATTTATCCATTGAATAAGAAGATACACGTCTTCTAGGAAGGTGTTCTGCACCACTCCCAACTTGTCCCTGAAGAAGACAAAATTGCCCCTCCCAAAAGATTTCGTCAAAATTTTTGCAACCTGCTCATCAATGGAAATGCACTGTAAATATACTACTCCTCTCTAAACATAATCTCGCATGAAATGATACCTGATCTCAATGTGCTTTGACCGGTCATGTAATACTGGATTCTTAGAGAGTTGGATGCAACTCTAATTGTCACAGTAAATCACCGTAGGCCTCAAATCCTGACCAAATAAATTCACCAGCAACTTGCGAAGCCACAACGCCTCACAGCTGGCCTGACTCCCTGCCATATAATCATCCTCAGTATAACTAAAAGAAACATATTTCTTCTTTTGACGGAACCACAACACTGCTGTCGAGCCCAAACTAAAACAACATCCGGAAGTGCTCTTCCAGTTTGCCACACTACCTGCCCAATCTGAATTTGTGAAGCCAACCAACCTTATTCCCATCAACCTCTTGTAGTCCAGACCAATATCCATTGTCCCTGCTAGGTATTGAAAAACATGTTTTGTAGCTACCCAGTGCACACTCCTAGGCTCAACCATGAACTGAATAAGAGTGTTCACTGCAAAACACAAATCTGGCCGAGTGTTGACCAGATACATCAATGAACCAATGAGTTCATGGTATAATGTAGGATCCACCAACTCTCCCTTAAAAGCATGAATCTTCTTAATGTTGGTGATCATCGATGTCGACTTCGGCCTGCAATCCTCCATCTTAAATCTCCTTGGAATAACAACTGCATACTTTCCTTGTCCCAGGAAAATATGTCCAAGCTCCTGCCAAACCTCCAATCCCAAAAAATATTGCATCAACCCAATATATGTCATCTCGTACTTTGTAGCAATATCCTTCTTGCAAGATGCAATGGGTCTTTCTCCCCCTATGATAAACAAGTCATCAACATATAACATAAGAATAAGTGAATCATCTCCAGCCATGATGAAATAGAGATTCGGATCTGCTTCACTCTTCTGAAACCCCATCCTCTACAAGTAAGAATCGATACTGGAGTACCAAGATCTAGGAACTTGATTCATCCCATACAAGGATTTCTTCAGCCTGCAAACATGAGACTCTCTCTCATGAATCTCAAAGCCCTGAGGCTGCTCAACATAAATATCCTCCTATA
Organism: Pseudotsuga menziesii; assembly: GCA_001517045.1. NCBI lineage: Eukaryota > Viridiplantae > Streptophyta > Pinopsida > Pinales > Pinaceae > Pseudotsuga > Pseudotsuga menziesii. Next base: position 350,290 of record LPNX010364432.1, on the reverse strand, counting down.
TGATTCCATTGAGAAGTGCGGTCTTCACATCCATCTGACGGATCTTCCAACCCATTTCCGTAGCAATGGAAATCAATGCCCTGAGCTTCCTTTAAGGTCTCCTGAAGCCACTTAAGCTTCTTCTTCCCTAAAGGTTCTTCCCACACTGGTATGTCCTCATCTGAAGAACTACCAGAGCTAGAAACCTCAGTAACTTATGAACCAACAGCTAGTGTACCAACAACTGGAGAACTCTATGATCCTAATGCTTTGTACGGTGTATGTAATTTCCTCGTCCGATTAGGAAACAAAACACCTACTAACCTACTTAATCCCCATAGGTTCGAGCAGGTACTACATAAGAGGGGATTGACTGAGGACATTTGGTACTTAGAAAAACTTGGGACACACATTCAGTACTAAAGTCAGCAGTAGGCTAAAAGAAGCCTTTTCTCTTTAGGCTTAAAAAGTCAACATCAAATTAGAATCACATGCATACAAAAGTAAAAGCACAAACCCTAAAAGTGACATGTGAACCCTAAAAGTGCATAAGGATCTATTTAAGAAGGATGAGGGAGCCTAGAGAGATACTTTATTATTATTATTGATTTTGGAGCTCTTGAGTAGCAGCACATCGTGCGGCCACAGCAGTTGGGGTTGAAGACAGCGTCTTCAGCTAATGGGGTTTCTGCAGTGAGATGTCTTCCCTAGTCTCATCCAGGGTAGACCATCTAGGTTCACCATTATCTATTCAACTTATTCATCCAATTGCAGTTATCTAGTATCCATCAGAGATTGTTTACAAGGACACGTGTGCAGCTGTAAGGGGGTTTTTAGTTGGAAAACCCCAAATCATTTGTTGGGTCCTTAGATCTCAGTTTATCTTCAGAATACTGGCACCATTCTCATCATCAGTATCATCCTCCAGCACCCAGTGATTATTAGATCCTGTCTTGCTCATCCAGATCAGTTCTCAGCAATTTGGGGATCAGGGGGGGGTGTGAGAAGCTAAACCTCCAGATCAATTCGCTAGCCTTCTTAGAGGTTTTAGAACTTCCACATGTGTTAGACATCCTCTTCGGCACGAGAAGACTACTGCTCATGCAAATTCTAAGCTTCAACAAACACCTCCTTCACTGAAAACGTCACTCTTAGCTGATTTCGGGTTCGTACTGCTAGGGTATCACCGGAGGTAGAAAGCACCAGTTCATCACCAGATCGGATCTTGATACATGCATACTCTCTTAGGAGAATTTCAGTCGGCTTATCAGTGGTAAGTGTTACATTCTATCCTGCAAACCCTAACCCTAAATTCAGTTATAATATAGGGCAATTTTGCATGGCAGTTTGCATGCCCCGCTATTTCAGTAATTTTGCTTAGAGTTATAAAATATCAGTATTTGGGATATTACAGTAGTATCAGATCTATCTTCTTGGCCAGTTGTAGGCTTAAGAAATGAAAATTAAATGAATACGGAAGAAGATACTTTTGTAACCTATAGGAAAAGAAGGAGTAGGTACACTGAGGACTTTGAGGATATCCAACTAGAATATACCAACTCATACATGGACCCAACAAGTATACACTCTGACAGGGGAAACGGAATGGGATAACATGAGGATAGGATGGATTTTCTCAACTTAGTATTTGCATTGTAAGACTTAGCCAAAGGGAAAAAATATGTACTCAATGCAATCAACAAATTATCGGCGAAACTAGAACCAACAGTACACCTCCCTCACCGATATATAGAGGGTCTACAAGTAGCAGTGGGATGCTTGCATACACCAATATACATAATACACCTCACATATAGAGCGGACCTTCCAACAGGCCTACTATGTGTCAATTCTTAGCAGATGCAGTAGGAGGTCCATTCATGCAGGTAGAACCTAGTGAACCCTTTGGGGATTATTTGTAGGAATACAGGGACTTGGGGAATGAGTTTCATGAAGCCATGTCTTTTTCGGATTTTGGAAACATGAAGAGTAGGAACAACCCCAGGAATTTCAACAAGCCTATTCAATCATAACTATGAGTTGCAGAAAACCTTGGGTAGGTTGACCATCCAAAACTTTGATGGGACTCGTGGAGGTTTAGCGAGGATATGGGTACAGAAGTTGGATACCTATTTCCAACTCAATCCCATGACAGAGACAGATACCATTAAATTGGCTACACTCCAGCTGGATGGAGAGGCTCATGAGTGGTGGTACCATGGATTAGTGACATTGGGTCACAACACCATCCATTCCTATAGCGAGTTCTTCCTTCCTGTGGAGGATGATGATATGTATATAGGAGATCTTCCTCCCTGTCCAGTTCTCCACAAGATATTTGAAATCTCGAAACCTCTGCAACACTTCTGTTGATAAAATTATCATTGATGACAACAACTCATGCTCCCCCTATGAGAATGCTCCCCTTTTGTCTGCATCTCTCCCTTTGTCTTCATCTCTCCCCCTTTGGCATCAATGGATAAGGGTGTCCATATACATGTATCTGAAATATCTGATCACTACTCACTGCTCCCCCTGTCAATATGCACAATCCTAGGACCTGTCTGTATACCTGGAGTAATTATCCTTTCTTCATTGAGTTCATCCTCCAGCCTTATGAACTCAAGGTGTGCTAATATCTTTGAGAGACCTTACACTTGGCTTGTCGTATGGCAGCCATTACCCAGTTGACAAGGTCCTTGTACCCACAAGGCTGGATCTTGAATCCACCACTTTGTTGATGATGTTGAAGACCCTGCTGATGATGTTGAAGACCCTAGAGATGGTCCTACAGCCTTGGTAGACAGTGGAGAAGCCCTAAATGGCTTGGAGAGGCATTAATGACCCATTTTGTGGTCATTCATGCTATGATGATGTCATGGTACCCCAGAAGAAGACCTAGCATCCCCACAAAATATATCTTGATCCTTGGATGTCCTCTTGTGTGGTTCAGGTGGCTGAAGAATCCTATGAAGCCCCTTGCTTGATGAAGAAGTCCTAAAGATGTCCTTGGACCCACAGTTGGTGTTTTGATGACCCTACAACCCTTGTTTGGGTCATGGAGCTCTTGTGTGATTATGATGACCTTGTATGGTCCTTGACAGGCTACGAAACCCATGAACATGTCCTAGGTATGATGATGAAGCCCTTTGAACCTTGAAGATTTCCTTATGTGGAACCCTTAATGTATGGTGATGAAGACATTGAAGAAGTCTGTGGCACTTATGATGGTCATCTATCCCACAAGTGTGTGGTAGTTAAGTTCTTGAACAATGATGTAGTTGACCTATTAATGAAGACTTGGTGAAGAACCCCTGATGAAGACCTTGATGCCCTTGCAAAGGTCATGAAGTCCATTGCTTGTATGATGGCATGATGAAGGAACCCACACACATGTGATGACACACTTACTTACATTTGATGAGGTAGTTGGAATGTTTTTGGTCTTAGAACCCATACACATGATGATGGGATCCTTGATGACGATGTGGTGGACACACACACATGGCACACATACATTGATTTTAAGGTCAAATACACATTGCATACCCTTGACTAAGGGTCCTTGGTCCCTCTTATGGTAAGAAGGCTATTGGGGTGTTGATGGCTTTAAGACATACCCTTATCTTGTGATGACCATCTAAATGGTAAGAATATGTGACACAATTCAAATTAAAATATAAATAAATTAAATTTAAATTAAATAATAAATAAAATAACAAGCCCTAGAAGTCGGCTCAGTCAATCAAGATTTAATAAATAAAAATATATAAAAGCATATACAAGTCGGCTCTAGAATTTATGGTGGAAAAACCAATATAAATAACCCATCAAAATTCATTTTGAAATGTGAAGAATTTTTGGGAGCTCTGAGGAAATTTCGGTGGTATTACTGAGGCAAATTTCGGAGGAGCAGTCCACTGAGGAAAACGTAGGAGCAGTCTGATAAAAATGCAGGAGCAGTGTGATATTTTTGACAGCCACAGTCAACTTTTAAACTCTCTAAATTTTGGGTGGATTTCTCTGAACGAAGGTGCAATGAAGATCTCTGAATTCGGGTATACAGGAGTACTGTGACAACAAGCAAGTCTGAAGTTGCTCTGACTTCCAAAAGACAAGAAATTCATGGCATGTATTTCAAGTTGATCTCTGAACCTAGGACAAGTAAGAAATGAAGACTTAATCAAGAGTTTCTCACGTGTTGGCAGTTGAATATCTCAAATGTTAAGCTCAAATCTAATTTGAAGGAAGCCTCTGATCATCTACAGAAATGATCTTGCTCAGTTTGAGATAGTAGACACTCTTGTAACAGTAAGCTTCCATTGACTTGGCAAGATGATTGAGTAGCATCTTTCATAAGCTCGGGCTCAAGTAAGTATACCTTTTAACATCCAATATTGTTATTAAATTGATAAATCTCAGTGCTAATGAATGTATAAAGGTTGGAGGCATCTAGATTTTGGAGTAGACTTAAGTTTGTGATTCATGAAGTTTTATTGACTGGGCTTGATAATAAAAAATTTTGATATATCAAACACAGTAAGAATTCATGTAGAAGAATAAATTGTACATGAAAAGGTAGATTGACTTGAGGTGACAGTCCTCATTGAGGCCATCTGGTTTTCGGTGGTAGCAACAGCAAAGGAGGTGGAGCAGTCCACTCTTGGACTTGCACTAGGTTATATCAGCATTCTCACACCAGTCCAGAATTTACATAGCCCTCAAACAGTCTGAGATATGGGTGGAATGATGCCCTAACCTCATGAATTTTCCACAGTTGGAGAACATTTTTTTCTAAGATTATTCAATGACCAGTAGCATAAGTTTGAAGTTTGAATTGTTTTGGGCAGCAGAATACACACATATATATATTCTACATCAATGTGAATTTCTCCACGATATCCAAGCATTCAAAGGTGCTCTATCCTAGCATTAATTTCAGGCATACAATATCTGATGTAGCACGAGCACAACCATCAGAAATTTCTGGGTTTGTATAGCAGACTTTTCTATGGTCTAACTCAAGCCTTTTGTTTACTGTTAATTGGACTAAGACTGAGGTATGTAATGATTATATTTGGCCTAGATTTCTTGAAATAAAATGTGACAAAATGGATATTGAGTACCTTCAGTGATATATCAGTCCTTGTGAAGCTTGTGAACTAGAAAATGTATTATTTATTGAAACATCATTTAAGGACAATATTATGGGAAGTTCTATAGTGAACATTGAAAAGGTTAAATTGAACAGTAACAACCTTTGTTGAAAGGGTTTGTAAGAGGCTTTGCAAGAAGTCAAAGGATAGTTTGATGACAATGTTACCCTAACTGAGTAGTGACAGTTGACAGCCTTAACTTGTACAGTTGCTTTGACTTAATAGTATCAACATTTGTTGAAGTATCCTGGACTTGAAAATAACAAGTAGACTTGGCAAGTGACAGTCTCTTTTGATGACAGTGATAGAAGTCCAACAAGTTGACTGTAACAATATTTGATGTGATTTTCAACAGCAATAACTTGAGAGTAATTTTTTACAGCAGTAAACATGACATGGATAGAATGTTGATGTGACAGAGATTGCTAGTGATGAAAACTTTGAAGTATGTGAACAGTTTGTGATATACATATGATAATGATGATGATGCATACCTATACTATATGATGATGGTAATGCTGCATGTTATGATGATGCACTCCTATACCCTATGATGAACACAATAATGGATATGCATGACTGCCCCAGAAGATGACTGTATAGACATGATCAGACCTTGATGTTTGAAATTCCTTGTTGATAATAATGATGCATACTTGATGCATACTCCTTGACGATGTCAACTAGTGACAAATTGAAGAAGACATGACAAGTTGATGGCAGCAGCAGCGAATTGAGCAGAGCTTGATGACTTGGTAGGGTTGCAGCAGTCAAGAGTGATGAGCAGATGATCAGCAGCAGTGATGAGCAGATGAACAAAATGATTGATGAGCATACCTATGATCAACAGTAGTGATGACCAGCAGTAGAGATGATGAGCAGTGTTGATGAACAGAGAAGATTAAAAAGTGTGTTGCAGCAGTGTTGATGAGAGTGATAATTAGATGATTAGCAGTACTGACCAGCAGCAGAACAGATTGAAGAGACAGATGATGTTGATGTGACAGTAAGCTTTAATTGTAAAAGCAAGCTTGTCTTGATTTTGAGGTTAGGATACCTCAAACCCTTCTTAGCAGGGTCTAAGAAAACCAGGCAGGGTCCTCGATGCAGAGTAGGTTCTCTTTGTATTAGTAGGTGCTGATTTTACCTAACAGTTGTAGCCAAACCAAAACTAATACAAAAAGATTACAAAATTATATGGTGTTGTGTTCTTTTGTGTTATGGTTCTTGATGATTTAAATGCTTATGCTATGTGAATGATGAAGTGAAAAATGTTTATGAAATGATTATGAGATTGGTAGAATGATGAATTGGTAGTCAATTGTGACAAGCTAAGATAAGTTTTAAAATTACTTTACACTGATTCACCCCCCCTCTTAGTGTCTAACAACTTCCTCATACATCTTTCTCTTCAGAAAGTAGATCCAGGTCTTCCTAGAATGTTCATCAATGAATGTCACATAATACGCGTATCCTCTCAAGGAAACAAAATACATCGGTCCACACAAATATGAATGTATCAAGTCAATATTCCATGTTGATTTGCTATCACTGCTCAGAAAAGTAGTATTGGTGTACTTTCCCAAAGCACACCCCCTACACACATCACTCTACCCTGTGTTAAACTCTGGTAACCCTGTAACCATATGTCTGAAAAACCCCAAAGTTGGATGATGCAAGTGAGCCATCCTCCTATCCCAAAGCTTACAAATCTCACTATCGCTGTTATGTGCCAAGGAATGTTGAGGTTGAAACAAGAGCTTGTACAGTTTCCCGCATCTAGATCCAATGGAAACTGAAGCAGATGGTCCTGCAGTCTTGGGAAACATATGCACATGTCCATCTAGGAAGGACACCCCAAGACCCTGATCCTCGATCATGGAAACTGACACTAGGTTCTTCTTCGGCCCAGGTACATACAACACATCTCTCAACACCATGGGACTCGTGGACTCCCTCTGAAAGGTAATGGTCCCATGCCCAACTACTCTGACTACTGATTCATCTCCCAACACCACCTCCACATCTATCTCTGTCTGTGAAATCTCGGAGAACATCTCACGAGCACCTATCATGTGGCTCGAGGCTCCGCTATCAATATACCAAGTATTGGAAGCAGATGCACTATAAGAATGGTCTATCACCAAGGAAAATTCCCTTTGTCTATCAACATCCACACTGGTGATAATAGATTCTCTCTCTCTATCAATATTTCCAGTGCACAGAGAAAACTCACTCTAAAATATCCCTGCAAAGTCATCGACCTCCGTTGAAGTTGTTTTCTGTTGTTTCTTCTTCTTCTTCTTCTTCAAACACTGCCCAACATAGTGTCCCATATTATGACATGCAAAGCACTTTATAGTGCTCAAATCCTTCTTCTACCCATCTTGTTGGTTGGCCCCATCCTTCTTGGGACCCTTCTTGTTCTTCTTCTTCCCCTTCACTGTCAAGGCCACATCCTCCTCATCCTCCCTTCTAGTAGAAGCATTGCACTGCAAAAGACCCCTCTGAGTCTCCTCCTAAACAAAATCATCACAGAACTTGTCCCGTGAAGGTAAGTTCTCCCTAGCCACCAAACCCTGTACAAACACAGCCCAAGGTTGTGTCACCCCATTCAAGGTTTTCGGCACTAGCTCGGGACTAGTAACAACCACCCCAACTGCTGCAAGCTCATCTCTCACCTGAGATATCCTAGTAACATAATCCATACAAAACTCTCCTTTGGCCATCTTAATACTCTTTAGCTTCTCCCTTAGAACCATCTTCCTATTCTCATTAGAACTCTGAAACAATTCGGTCAAATCACTCCATATCTCATGTGCATGATCCTTCCCTGAAATGTGTGGAATACCATGGTCTTTAACAGCATCCAGGATAATCCTCATGGCCTTAATTTCATTCTTCTCAAATGCAACCGATGCTACTGGATCAGTATTAGCACAAGGAATGAAAATGGGGTGAGTTGTAGTATGATTGACTACCTCATCCCACGGCTCATTTTCCTTCAACACAAGCAATATTTGGGCCTTCCATGAGACAACGTTCCCTGCCCCATCTAGCCTATCCTTCGTTCTCAGTTTAGCGGAAGACATTTTTCTCAAAGCACAAATTTCAACAAAATGGTGCTACTATCACAAGATTTTTTTCTGGAAATGACTTTAAATTTTAGACTTAAGAACACTGGTGTAACTTCATTCTTTTCATGGACAGAAAGTAAATAAATGCACACCATTCAACACACATTACTAAGAAATTTTTGGCCAATGGCCCAGGAAAAACCCACAAGGGGAAAACCAGTCAGAAAGAGAGAGATATTATTTTTCAAGAAAAATTATCTTTTACAGCAAAAACTCGGAAATTCCAAAACCAACTTATCTCAACCCAGAAGAGAAATTTATGTCTCGTTTTCTGTGTCGAACAGTAAATACCCAACTCAGAAAATTTACTAAAGGCTGCCTCAAAAAAAATTCCATATTACGGACTGTACAGAAACTACTGTATGGCCTGTAATAAATGCTTATGTTTTTGTGATGTACGGTTGTCTCGATTTCAGTTCCCAAAAATCCCTTCCTCGATTTCTGTGCAGTACGGACCCACCTCAATTTTTGTGTTGTACTTGTGCCTCGATTTTTGTGCAATACGAAACCATAAAGTATGTCCTGTACTGATAGGAAGCAATTAATGTTGTTGTCTGAAAAATCGTGCCATACTTATCACCTCGAAAACCATGCCCATATTTTGTTGCTCTTCTCCTTGATATTCGTGCCCACTGGAAATCACTTCAGTTGGGTGCCCTAAAAATTGTGCCTCTCTCTTCAGCTCTCTCTCTTCTTCACTCTTCTCTCATGAATGAATCCATTTTTGCCTTTCCCTTGCTTTTTGACCAAAACCCTAGGTAGGTGAGAGGACATGTAATCCAATGGCTGAGATTAGATTATATCTAGGGATGAGAATAAATGATCCTATTTAATTCTCATAAGAAAATAATTTTACTCACCCACTTAAATTTATCAAAAGTGACTTTAATCTCTAAATTCACATTAAATCCTTGACTTAAGTCATTTAATGCAAGGGTCACTTTATTTCCCCTTTTAAGTGACTAAGGCTAAAGTCACCTAGGGGAACACTTTCCTATGTACAAAATTAACAGGGTAGGGTACCAAAGGTCATGTGGTCACATAATAATAAAACAATAAAAGTAATAAGGTTAAGTAATCATACCAAAGGTGGTCAAGGTACCACACACAATAAGGGCGCTAGGACCAAATAGAAGATGAAGGACCATGAGTCAACAAAAGGGGTCACAACAAGATGGTGAGGAAACCCACATACCCACAAGACCAAGGTATACCGTAAAGGTGTAAAAACAAGCCATTTTACCAATAGGGCCAACAAGACCAATGCCTTTAATATTTTCTCTCTCTCAAGTTATATTGTCACATATATTTTAATCATCATTGTATAAGAAAAACTAAATAACAAAGGTAGATCTAGAAAAGTACTACTGTAATGAATTCATACATAATTTTCATCCCTTTAACGCTCCACTTGTCACTGTGTTAAAGTTGGTCCTTGAGATGAGTTATCAATTCCAATGTACAGAAAATAACAGTAAAAAAATCAAATGAAGTTTAACTAATGAACATAATATATAAACTAGGTATGTCTTCTAGAAAGGTCACTGCTCAATTACAATGAACACACACAAGGTCACAGCCCACCACAGGATGCATTCAAGAGTCGTAGATCAGGTCTGAACAAACATATACTTTGGAACACCTTCGTTTTACATAATTAGTTACTTGACTATAGTTGGTTGCATTTAAAAATTATTGTATGCGGCAATATGTTCTCACAGTGTACAATATTCATTTTCCTCACTATATGGTAAAAAATGTATACAATATCACACGACCACAAATATTGTACACAGTGAGAATATATTGTGACATACACTGTAATTCACCACTTACACAAATATTCTTTCTTTGTATCGAGAAAACCTGCACCCAATGATTTAATATTTGTCATGAATATTTGATGAGGTAAAATATAAATAAACAGAGTCATTGGATTTACCACTAGTCATTAGTTGCATTCTGTCAAAATAGAGTAGACAAAAAATATATATATGTTAAATTAATTGCTTAAGACACAATGAAACCATCATATTTAACTAAATTATCTTTGTTTTCTTTATGAATCTTAAAATTTATCATTAGATGTTTGGCTCCTTCCTCCAAATAATCTTCTGTACCCACAACACACTCTACATTTTATATATCTCAACTAACATATATTTATTGGATGGTATTCACTGATTTAGAATTTAATAGTACTTCACCTTTTCCATTTGTGTATGCTCTTTAACTTGTGTTTTTTTAAGTGATTCATTTGGGCTGATCAAAATTAAATTAGAAAGCTTTCCCGTCTCCTCATTTAGTAGAAAACATCTTACTTTTAATGTTGATTTGTTTCAAGGAAAAGGAGGGAAAGTAAAACTTAGATATGGTGGTATATCATATATTAATGGATCCACTCAATATATCCTACTATTGGTTGAACCTAATCAATATGAGATGGCTTGGTCATATATATTTTGTATTCTAGGAAAGATAATTTGTTCCTTCATAACCTCAACAAACAACAAATGGAGAGAAAGTTAAATGACTAGATGTGTGGGGGCATATCAACAGCTATATCCTCCTTCCTCTCCTAAGGGAGTAGACTCTATCTCTCTGTTTTCCTTCCTATAAGACATATTTGCTAGCTATAAAGTAACTAGGAAACCTAGATCACACGTACCCATCATACTCTTCTCATGGTCCAAGAAGGAAACACACCCACTGATAAGTCCCTATTCCAAACTCCTACACTCCCAAATACAAACCTTTACTCCCCTACTTACAAACTACATCCCACAGATCCAATCAGAACCAGAACCAAAAAACAAGGATCTTATCACTCCCAATACGAGCCATATTAACAGGTTAGATCTCTTACTTGATTATAGCTTCCGGGAGAGCGATCTCCAACTACCACATCTTCTGCGAGAGGAGATCCAACTGAACCTAACTCACAAAGAGCGCACTCAATGCACAGAGAATTGAAACATGTATAGGCCCTTTCCCATCTAGATGAAAATTGGCTAGTATGAGGTCTTAGTATTTCATCCAAGCCTCAAATATTGTTACAATGCATGTCGGTTCATGCATACAAGTAGAATTCAATTTTCTCTATCTGCTCCCTTAGCACATAATCTTGTTTTTCCTTTCACATCCCTCCACGATATCATTCAATATCATAGGCTCTAATGCCTCAGTCTCAACCCATGTTGAATCAACCAAAACCTCTTTATTAAGGGTACATTTATGCTTATAGAAATGTGCCCTACCCTCATTGCATGCCCAATCCTTAAAATATGAAACCCAATGTGATATACATATAACTTGTACTTCACCCAATTCATCACTTCTCTCCCCCCTAAAGACGCCCAATTTTCCTTATATCTCTACTTCCATATTCAATTATGAACAAGATAATATAATATTTAAACAACCCTAATTTCCCTTGGTACAATATGCACCATCATGCTTATTTTCTTTCTTAGGGTGCATTCACCCCTAGAAGATATTTTGATCAATTCTCCATTAAATCAAAGGATTTCATACAACTTGGACATGTAGATTGGTTGAATAAACTTATACCCACTCTAGATGCATTTAAGGAAAGAAATATGGTATATATTTCTCCCAATATAAAGGTGGATATGTTAGCTAAACCTAGTGTTATTGAATACATTCTACTTGGTAGATCATGTTCCTCTAAAGAGACAGCAACCCACAAATCCTATTCCAAGATTTTTGTGATGTAGTTCCATGATTTTATTACAAATTTCATGGTTAGTATAACACTACATTGATACATGGCCTAACACTTCCCTAGTTCACCATAATAAAAGGTTTTATCAACCTTCTAAACAGATGGTTGTTAAAGATAAAATTGATAAACTTTGGAATGTGAGTTTAATTTATCAAATCATGTATATCACATGGGTATAAAATACTATTCCTCGTGTATATGAACAACCTATTCCTCATGTATATGATGTATATCTACAACCTCATTACTTTTTTGAAAAAATAGCACTAGCATTTAGAACACCTCTATAAGGTTTTTCTTAGATATTGTAAGTAAACCAATCAACTAAGTAAACCTTCTTCAATGCATATTTTGCATTATTGTCAATTTCTTGTAAGGATTTATCAATTCTAAGTAGGGTTTCTATAACACCCCGGTTTTGACCCCGTTTGCATTAAATGTATATGATGTATATATTGTAATTAATCGTGGTGTGGAGCTAAAGGCAAAAGCTCCACCATCGATTTTATTGTGTTATATTCCGGCGATTAAAATTGGTGTCGATGGTATATCATGCTATCCGGCACATATTAAATTTGGCATCATGTAAACATGCATTTTAATTAAAAATACCCACAACCAGCTATGTCAATGCAACCATAATGAAAAGGGCATGATTTTCCTAAAGATAGAGAGGGAAATTATATAACCCCTGGGGCCAATGGGGAAAAGCCAAGTGTCAGTTGTTAAACCCATTTAGTTGTCACCCACCCTTTTGACTTACTCACCTTTTCTTGTCTCAATCAGTCAACTACCTAATTAAAAACCTCTAATGTTAGTTGTGCAATTGTTGTTGGGCAGTAGTGTGTGGCAGGACTGCCAATCCTTGCCAACACGCACACTCCACCAGGAAACTCATTCACCCTCACGTGGGCAGGAAGAGACCATACGACCCCATTCTTGCATTCTTTCCCATCCTCACACAGAGACGGTTGTTTTCTCTCCTCACGCAGACAGATGGGGAGCCATTTTGGAGCATTCACAATTCTGGATTGGCCATGCATATTGTCCTCACGCATGCATAACACGACTTGTTCAGTCTTCCATTTGTGATTTTGGTTGTGTGTGCAATTTCCTTCAATTTGTGGGTCTGTGTATATGAATCCATCTCCACCCTGAGAGTCTATTGCGTCTGATCCCTTTCCCAATCGGGTTGTGTCTTTCTGTTGTTTCAGTGGAGAAATCGTGGCTGTTGTTTTCCCCCACGAGTGTGTATTATCGCTGAGTTGTTTTGGCCACATTAGGGCCAAGAACAACTCTGAGATCGTTTTTTCTCAGTCGGAGCTGTGTATCACCATTTGGGCTACTATAATGTTTTCTTTTCTTCCCCAGAGCTATGAATTGCTCGATTTTGTTGTGTGTATGCATTGGTTGGTCTTTGGACTGTATTGGAGTGGTAATGAAGGCTTGGCATGCTTGATAAACCTGGTGTGTTTGGGAGCCTCATAGACAAAGCTAGAGGGATGTCTTTCTTCTCCACAACCCCTAAATAGCACTGGAAGGGAAGTCAGGTCCCGAGGGACTGTGTAGCAGAGAAGGGACTGATTCCTTGTGTTGGGTGTGTGTGGGTGTCCTAGAAGTCAGGCTAGTTCTTGTGCAGGTGTCCTTAGCTCTTCATTGAGCCCACCAGGTTAGCAGTCAGCTTTTCCCAGCACCCTGATGGCCTGATAAACCCAAATGTGTTGGCTTGGCTGAGTTGTGTATATTTGGCTATGTGTGAGCCTACTTAGTTTCTTTATTCCTTGGGGAATCATGCCCAGCTCGGGGGTGGCAGTGTTGCTGAGAGATTAAGGAGTGCACTAGCCTATGGTTGGGTGGAACATTGGAGCAACATAGCTGGTTGTGGGGCATTCTTCTTCATAAGATAAGTATCCTTGTGTTTCATCCCTGCAATTTACATTTGATAATGAATTACAATGAACATGCTAAATTCTTGAATGTATGGTTTGCTTCCGCTGTATGGTGATAATGTATGCATGTTTTTGTTCAAATCATTTCAATTTTAATGGATATGTTCATGGGGCTAAATGCCCATATAGATAATGGTATGGTAGCGTCCTCTTCGCCAGTCAGAGGTTCGGGGACGTTACAGTGTGGTATCAGAGCCTCAAGATTGCAATATTGGGCCTCTATGGGCCAAGGAAATCAGCTAGCAGAGGCAGAATTAATCCCTATTGAACACAAGCTAACAAGAAAAATTTTGAAAAATTCTAAGTATGGAATATACCGGATGACTTAGGCTGAAGTCCATTCGATACTTCGGATGACTTAGCCAGAATTCCATCTAATACGTCGGAGGACTTAAGTTGAGTCCATCCGGTAAAGAAACCCACGCCGAGAGAAAACTTTGAAAAAAAAATTGTTTAAGTCTAAATCTTTGCCGAAGCTCTCGGCTGGGAGGAGCCAATACATTGGCTAACAACCCAATACCCAGCTGACAAGGAAAAAGAAGAGGAAAATTTTGAAAAATTTTCTAAGTATCAAAATCGTCGGAAGACGTTTGTTGAAGCCAGCCAATACGTCGGCTCAGTTAGCTGAAGGGCTTCCGATGACGTTGGAGGAGAAAATATGAAGGGAGTTGAAGCTCTTGACTAGTAGCCGAAGCTCTCATCTAGGAGGAGCTGAATCTCTCAGCTGGGAAGAGCCAAATATTTCGGCTAGGAGGAGCTGGAGGTCTCAACCAGATGGAGCCGAGGTGTCGACAAGGCTCGCCGGAAGGGAGCTGAAACGACGGTAGAAAGAAGAAGAGGAGAAGAAAGAAAAATTCAGAAATTTTTCTAAGTATTGGAAATATCAGAAAAAGTTTTCTAATGTCTCTCGGAAGAATTTTTCCAATGTGCATCGAAAGGCAAATAAAGATAGAGCCGAAGTGTCGGAATCGAAATGAAGATCGACCTGCCAAGGCGTCGAAAAAAAATAGAGGATCGGTCAACCGAAGCGTCGAAAGACAGAGGAAGATCGATCCGAGGCGTCGAAAAAGAATAGAGGAAGATCGAGCCTATGTGCATCAGAAGATAGAGGAAGATCAAGCCGATGTGTATTAGAGGATAGATGAAGATGGATCCGATATGGAATCAGATGACAAATGAAGACTCACCCGATAAGGCGTCGGAAGCATTGTCAACTAGTGATCTGATAGATCGGATGACTAGTTTGGAAGGGATCTGATCAGACAAAAAAAAATATGAGTTTCTTTATTATTTTTTAGTGGTATTTTTCAGCAAGTTTCAGCAGTTTTTCAGTGGATTTACAGGGCCGAAAAGGAGAAAAATGGAAGCGATCTTATGTGCCAGATTGCATGAAAATCAAGTATTTACAACAACAAAAACATGAGGGCACTACCCTCGAACCGCCCTGCAGTGGCGAGCCACCACTTGACCCCCGTCGTCCCCCTGAGACAGTCGTTCTTTGAGGAAGAAAATTCTGTGCTTTGGGAAAAGTTGTCATTTTATGATTTTTCCAAGAGAAGGTAAGTAATTCTGATTTGTATAAATGTTATGCAGCTAATAGTTGTGTTACTAACACGTTTGCAGAATCATAGTCACCTTCAAGGCTAGTATTCCAAGTAGTGTGGTTTGGCAAAGTAAGTTGTGGTTCAGCCATGAGAACCCATGACAGATATGATGCTCGGGATTCCTACGAGCATGCGCGAGATGCCATGGGAGAAAATGTCCGAGTTGGAAATGATGACATAGAATCTAATGGAAGGAGATTCCAAGAGACATTGCCAGATATTGCAGCCACCATAAGAAGCTTGATTAAAGCCCGAGAAGAGCAGCATTAGTTGAATGCTGCTATGTTGCAGAGTTTGACAGACTTGCAAAGAAAGATAGACTCTAGACAAGATATAGTAAAACTAGAAGGTAGTAAGAGCAGTACGAGGAGAATAATAAGGACTTCTAGTAGATCATCTGACTCAGAAGAATCCAGTGGGGATCCAAGCTCTTCTTCTCACAAGGGAAAGAGAAAGAGGCACCACAAGGATCGCTCTCGAGATGAATTCAAGAAGGCTAAAACTCCTACGTTTTATGGTGAGGTAAAGACTGGATAAGAGGTTGAAGCTTGGCTTCTTGGGATAAAGAAGTACTTCCAAGTTCAGGATTATTCGGGAAACATGAAGGCAAGGGTGGCCATATTCAATCTGAATGGAAGGGTATCCACTTGGTGGGAGCACTTCAAGCAAGTAAATAGGATCAGTGAAAGGAGACTTAAGTGGAAACAGTTCAAGAAGTATTTCAATCAGAAATACCTCTCTAAGAGGTATGATGATGACAAGATTAAGGAGTTCCATGAGCTGAGATTGGGACAGCAGACCATGGAAGAGTATACAAATAAGTTCTTGGAATTGTTGAGGTATGTCAGGTACACCAAATATGAAAAGGTGAAGGTCCAGCGTTTTCTGAGTGGATTGCCTCAGTCTTACAAAGATAGAATTGAGTTTTATGACCTGGAACTCTTAAAGAAGCAATAAGGAAGGCTAAGTATTGCTATGAGCAAAGCAAAGGTAAACCTAATTATCATAAGACGTGGAAGAACAAGAAGAATAAGAATTCCGACCAAAGGAAGAAAGGTTTCAAACCTTCTAACTCCAGGAATCAGCAAAAGCAACCATCACAAGCTGAGAAGCAGCCAGCCAAAGTGATGGGAGAAAGGTCTAAAGAGCCACAGGAGAACAGGGGACCTCTCCAATGTTGGAAATGTGGAGGACCCCACATGCGCAGGAATTTTCCACTCGAGAATGAGAGCACAAGGCCAGCTTATAACATTTAAGAAGAAGAAACAGTGGGTCAAGTAGCAAGGGCAATCCCTAGGATTTGTGCAGCACTGGAGGACCGCCAGGCAGATCACCAGTCCACTGTGGTTGAATTTGTAGGTAATATTGTTGGGCAATCTATTTCTATTTTGATTGACCTCGGTTCTACTCATACTTACATTACCCCTAGAATAGTGGAGATTTGTGCCTTTAAGAAAGTAAAGCATAGAAAATCTTGGTTAGTTCAGCTAGCCACTGGAACTAAGAGAAAGGTTAGTGAAGTGGTAGAGAAATGTCCATTGGTGATGAATGGATTGATAACTTGTGTAGATATGAATGTTCTACCACTTGGTTCCTATGATGTTCTCATTGGAATGGATTGGTTAGAATCTCACAGGGTAAAGCTTGATTGTTACAATAAGACTTTCAAATGCATGGATGAAGAAGGGAACCCAGTTGTGGTAAGGGGTATTCCAAAGGTGATTTCTATGAGGCAAGTTTCAGCAATGCAGTTGAAGACGTTATGTAGGAAAGGTTGCCAGTTGTATGTAGCTCATATTTTGGAAGCAACAGAGGATGAAAATCCTAGGTTGGAATACTTTCATGTGTTGCAGGAATTCAGGGATGTGTTTCCTTATGAGATTCTAGGGATTCGTCCAAAGAGGGACATTGATTTCACAATTGAACTTGTGCCAGGAGTAGCACCGGTGTCTAAGACACCCTACAGAATGAGTACATCGAAGATGCTAGAACTAAAGATGCAACTGCAAGAGCTGTTGGAGAAGAAGTATATCAAGCCGAGTGTGTCTCCTTGGGGAGCACCAGTTCTATTTGTAAAGAAGAAAGATGGTACACTTAGGTTGTGTATTGATTACAGACAGCTGAACAAAGTTACTGTGAAGAATAAATATCCTTTGCCTAGGATTGATGACCTCTTTGACCAAATGAGAGGAGCAAAGGTATTTTCCAAGATTGACTTGAGGTCTGGTTACCATCAGGTGAGAATAAAGGATGAAGACATTCATAATACAGCCTTCAGAACAAGGTATGGACGTTATGAGTTTGTAGAGGTACTATTTTCTCTCACAAATGCACCCGTTACATTTATGTGCCTTATGAATAGTGTCTTCAGCAGGTATTTGGACAGGTTTTTTCTTGTTTTCCTTGAAGACATTCTTATTTATTCTAAGATGAGGAAGGAGCATGAGAAGAACTATGCCACTCATGATCTAGAGCTTGCAGCCATAGTACATGCTCTCAAGATGTGGAGGCATTACTTGATGGGTAGAAGATTTCAACTAAGGACAGACCATTGCAGTTTGAAGTATTTGTTTGATCAGCCTACTCTGAATGCTAGGCAAGCGACATGGCTGGAGTTTTTATGTGAGTTTGATTTTGAAATCAAGCACATAAAGGGAAAAGAGAATAAATTAGTCGATGCACTCAGCAGGAAGGTGCAGGAAATGCATGCGGCATCTCTTAGTATTTTCCAATCAGATTTGAGGCAGCAAATTGTTAATCATACTGCTGGAGATAAATTGTATGAGCAAGTAAAAGACAAATTGCAGCAACAAAGTCTTGAGAAGAGGTATGAGGGATATAAATTGGAAGAAGATGGACTTCTTACTTATAAAGGAAAAATTTATATTCCAAATGTAGCAGATATAAGGAGAGTTGTTATGGATGAAATCCATCAAGTTCCATATTATGGTCATCCAGGATATCAAAAGAGAATTGCTACAGCCAGAAAGCAGTACTTTTGTCCAGGAATGAAAAAGGACATGGCTGAATATATTTCAAGGTGCATGAAATGTCAGCAGGTAAAGGTCGAGCATCAACATCCCGCAGGTTTGTTGCAACCTTTTCCAATTCCAGAGTGGAAATGGGAAGTTATTTCCATGGATTTTATTACAGGATTGCCAATGACTTGGAGACAACATGATTCCAACATGGTTGTGGTGGACAAGTTGACAAAGGCAATGCATTTTATACTGGTTAAGTCTACGCATAAGACTAATGACATTGCAAATATCTTCATGAAGGATATTTTCAAATTGCATGGAATGCCTAAGGCAATAGTCTCCGACAGAGATGTCAAGTTCACTTCCAATTTTTGGAAGGGGTTGTTTGCAAATTTGGGTATGAAGTTGAACTTCAGCACTGCATACCATCCTCAGACTGATGGGCAGACATAGAGAGTTAATCAAGTGCTTGAAGACATGCTTCGCATGTATGTGATGGACAAACCAACCAAGTGGGAAGATTACTTACACTTGGTAGAGTTTTCTTATAACAATGGACAGCAAGCATCCTTGGGGATGAGTCCGTATGAAGCTTTGTATGGTAGAAGGTGTAGGACACCGGTGAATTGGGATAATCCAGTGAACAGGGTTGTGCTTGGTCCAGAATTGCTCAAGGAGATGGAGCAAGAGGTTCTAAATATTAGGCAGAATCTAAAAGCAGCTCAGGACAGACAGAAAATCTATGCAGATAAGCATAGGGTGAATAGAGAGTTCAGTGTAGGGAATCATGTTTACCTCAAAGTGAGGGAAAAGAAGAGTTCCTTGAAGCTTGGAATTTGTGCCAAGATGTCACCTAGATATTGTGGGTCGCTTGAAGTGCTTGAAAGAATAGGGTCAGTTGCATATAGACTTGCATTTCCTGCTAGGACTAGAGCTCATAATTTTTTTCATGTTTCTTTTCTTGATAAATATGTACATGATCCTAACCATGTGATAAATTGGGATGTGATTCAGATGGAACCCAAGGGAGAGTTCCAAATCGATCCAATGCGCATCCTCGACAGGAAGGTCACAATGCTCCAGAACTGAGCCATAGGGCAGGTAAAGGTGCAATGGGAGCACTATGGTCCTGAAGAGGCTACGTGGGAGCTGGAGGATACCATGCGATTGGCACATCCATTTTTGTTCAATTCTGCGGAACACTGAGGCGGTACCATTGTAGCATTTTTGTTCAATTTTGTAAAGCATTGAGGACTGTGCTATTGAAGGGGGAGGGGAATGTAACACCCTAGTTTTCACCCCGTTTGCATTAAATGTATATTATGTATATATTGTAATTAATCGTAGTGTGGAGATAAAGGCAAAATCCCCACCATCGATTTTATTGTGTTATGTTCTGGCGATTAAAATTGTTGTCGATGGTATATCATGTTATTTGGCACATATTAAATTTGGCATCATGTAAACATGCATTTTAAATAAAAATGACCACAACCAGCTATGTCAATGCAACCATAACGAAAAGGGCATGATTTTCCTAAGGATAGGGAGGAAAATTATTTAACCCTTGGGGCCAATGGGGAAAAGCCAAGTATCAGTTGTTAAACCCATTTAGTTGTCACCCACCCTTTTGACTTACTCACCTTTCCTTGTCTCAATCATTCAACTACCTAATTAAAAACCTCTGATGTTAGTTGGGCAGTTATTGCTGGGCAATAGTGTGTGGCAGGATTGTCAGTCCTTTCCCACACGCACACTCCACCAGGAGACTCATTCACCCTCACGTGGGCAGGAAGAGACCATACGACTCCATTCTTGCATTCTTTCCCATCCTCATGCAGAGACGGTCATTTTCTCTCCTCACGCACAGGTGTTGGGATTTTTCCCTCACGCAGAGAGTTAGGGTTCCATTTTGGGGGATTCACGATTATGGATTGGCCATGCATATTGTCCTCACGCATGCATACCACGACTGGTTCAATCTTCCATTTGTGATTTTGGCTATGTGTGCAATTTCCTTCAATTTGTGGGTCTGTGTATACGAATCCATCTCCACACTGAGAGTATGTTGCATATGATCCCTTTCCCAATCGAGTTGTGTCTTTCCATTGTTTCAGTGGAGAAATCGTGGCTGTTGTTTTCCCCCACGAGTGTGGATTATTGTTGAGTTGCTTTGGCCATGTTAGGGCCAAGAACAACTCTGATACCGTTTTTTCTCAGTTGGAGCTGTGTATCACCATTTGGGCTACCGTAATGTTTGTTTTTCTTCCCCGGAGCTATGAATTGCTCGATTTGTCTGTGTGTATGCAGTGGTTGGTCTTTGGACTATATTGGAGTGGGAATGAAGGCTTGGCATGCTTGATAAACCTAGTGTGTTTGGGAGCCTCATAGACAGAGCTAGAGGGCTGGCTTTCTTCTCCACAACCCCTGAATAGCACTGGAAGGGAATTCAGGGCCTGGGGGACTATGTAGCAGAGAAGGGACTGATTCCTTGTGTTGGGTGTGAGTGGGTGTTCTAGAAGTCAGGCTAGTTCTGGTGTGGGTGTCGTTAGCTCTTCAGTGAGCCCACTAGCTTAGCAGTCAGCTTTTCCCAGCACCTTGATGTCTTGATAAACCCAACTGTGTTGGCTTAGCTGAGTTGTGTATCTTTGGCTATGTGTGAGCCTGCTTAGTTTCCTTATTCCTTGGGGAATCATGCCCAAATCGGGGGTGGCAGTGTTGCTGAGAGATTAAGGAGCGCACTGGCCTATGGTTGGGTGGAACATTGCAGCGACATAGCTAGTTTCGGGGCATTCTTCTTCATAAGATAAGTATTCTTGTGTTTCATCCCTGCAATTTACATTTGATAATGAATTACAATGAACATGCTAAATGCTTGAATTTATGGTTTGCTTCCGCTGTATGGTGATAATGTATGCGTGTTTTTGTTCAAAGCATTTCAATTTTTATGGATACGTTCATGGGGCTAGATGCTTGGATAGATAATGGTATGGTAGCGTCCTCTTCTCCAGTCGGAGGGTCGAGGACGTTACAGTTTCACTATCGACCTTGTTAGGGGATAATTTTTTTGACACCCACTACATTTAAGTGAAATATGCTAATGAAGGTCAAAGATAAGCACCTAGTTTCTTACCCTTGTGACAAGAAAGGTGAAGGGACTCAAAAAATGCTGGAAAAGTGTTATAGAATAAGCACTCATGACTAAGGGCAAGAACAAGGAGCTTGAATCTGTCGGGAATCCATTTCTTGGAATTGGTTACCTAGTGTGTGCAAAACGTTTTCCTTTGAAAAACATGTCATTGTGTCATTTGATCAGTTCACAGTAATATGCATTGTAACAAAATATGCCATAAGTCAAATGTTGGATATTCCCAATACACCAAACCTATGTAAGCTAAATGAATACTCTTTTGAGAGAAAACGCCAATCCCTAAGTTAAGAAGATAAGGATAAACTCCTTAGAAACCTCTTAGCCAAAAATGCATAAATACCAAAAGTGTCACCCCCTTACAAAATTGATATTTTGGCTAACATATCCTAGAAAGAAATTTTCATGGTATGTTAATTGCTAGTTTTTTACCATGATAATGTAGTTCGAACAAATGAGTTCGAAGAGGTTTTTACTTACCAATTTGGGAGGCACTAGCTCCAGCTATGCGCGTCTTCTCGATAACTCCAGTTTCCTTTGTGACCTTCGGCTCGGTAGGAATCCCTCCCCTATCGCAATCGAACTCGAACCCTTGGCTCCCTCCAATTCTCCTGTCTCCCTCTGCTTGCTCTTCGGAGGTTCTGAAGGATGGACATGGAAATGTTATCTCCCTTTGTCTTCTTGCTCGTCAGAGGTCAGAAGGATGGACGCAGAAATGCTAGATTGGCTCTATCTCGTATGCACCAGTCTCCTTTATCTCCTTTGTAGTGGTATCTATCTCCTATGCAGACTATAATGAGTGGTTGACATTTTGTGGGGTCAATTATGCCTCGACTATCGAGTAAAGCAAATGGATTATGGTTGTTGGGGTTTTATTTTTTTGTTTTGATTGTGAGCATGGGGTTGAATATTGTTTTGTTTTGTTTTATGTTTTGTAATTTATAATATATATTATATGTTATTTATGTTTTATTATTTATGTTTTATATAATCATTGTTATGTAATATACATGTGTGTGTTATTGTTTTTAGTTTTCATTTGTTTTAATTTATTTTATATTTTATTTTTAAATATATTTAATATATATTTTCAATATTAATTTGAAATAAATTAATTCTAATTAATCCGATGGGAAGAGAATTTCTCAATAATATAACTTAGAATTCAATCCAATGGGAAGATACATAAAACCATTTGAATGCACATTTGATGGGGAAAATAAAATGATGTAGGAAATATAAGTAGATTCTCATTTAGAGGTGAATATTCAATTTGATTCTCGTCTTTGTAATCAATGATGTCATCATCATCATCATTGATGTCATAATTATCATCATCATTGACATCATCATCACCATCACCATTACCATCACCATCACCATCACCATCATCATCATCATCACCACCACCATCATCATCAATTTCGTCGTCGTCATCATCATCATCCTCGTAGTCATTGTCATCATTGTCATCATAATCATCATCATCATCATCATCATAGTCATTATCCTTGTTATTATTCTTGTCATCAATGTCATCATTGACATTACCACCACCATCGTCGTCGTCATCATCGTCATTGACATCGTTGTCGTTGTCATGTTTGTCATCAACGTCATCAACATCATCATCGTCATTTTCATCATCATCATCGTCGTCGTCATCATCATCACCATCTTCGTTGTCATCAGCATTGTCATCATCACCATCAATGTCATCAAATCATCATATTTTTCATCATATTTGTCATCATCGACATTATCTTCGTGATAAAATGATGTAAATTTATTATCAAATACCTTTATCATACATAATTAAAATATATATAAAAACAAAATATTATCGAGTACTTTTACATTTACTTCTAAAATAAAATTATTTACCTTGACCTCATGCAAAGTGGAAAAAGGATCATGTCCCACTCCATAAACAATGTATACATGTGAACCATAGTTAAAGAAAGAGGGAGAATACATTTACTTCTAAAATAAAATTATTTACCTTGACCTCCTGCAAAGTGGAAAAAAGTGTCCTATCCCACTCCATAAACAATGTATTCATGTGAACCATAGTTAATGAAAGAGGGAGAATATCGTAAGGCAAAAATTTATTTACCTTGACCTCATGCAAAGTGGAAAAAGGATCATATCCCACTCCATAAACAATGTATTCATGTGAACCATAGTTAATGAAAGAGGGAGAATATCATAAGGCAAAATTTTATTACACATAAAAAAATTAGAGACACGTATCAATAATGATCCAAAAGTCTATGTTGCACATTTACGCCCTCCCTCAAAGATTGGAGAAGAAATAATACATACAAATAATGCCCAATTTAGTTGGAGACCGTAAAGAATTTACAAAAGATCCAAACAAAGGAACAAAGAGACTAGTACATACATGAGTTTGACAACTCTTACTATTGTTTAAAGAAATCCATACGCGAGTTTTAGAATTGAAGGTGAAGGATATGCATGAAAAGAATAATGAAACTCTCCACGTTTCGATTCTTCTTTTGGGATCGCATATCCCATCTATGTGAGAGAGCTCAGGCCTAAAAGAAATTATTATTAATATTCCCAAGAACTTATAAATAGGTGAAAATATTTAACGTAGGAGGAAAGAAGGAGGTTGGTCAAGTTTAGATTTGAGAATTAGGGTTTTGTTTTAAAAATGTAAACCTAAAAGGAAGGATTCAGTTAAAGAATAATGATTTTAAAAAGGGGTTATTTAAGAGTATGTTTTCGTAGGGATTAAAGTAAATATTTTTTAAGGGGAAAAGGAACATAATAAAGAGGGGAAAGGGGATAAAAAGGAGGGTTAAATAAAAATAAGGAACAAGAATTATTGAAATTATGTATTAACTATTAATTAATTAGTATAATTAGTATGTTTATGAAGAACAAACATATGAATATAATGTAGTGAAAAAATAAAAAGGAATCTAGATTGCTTGTCTCTTTGAGGTTAAAAGCTTTTTTATCTTAAAGGTGTAGAAGGGATTTCCAGGTATCATTGAGCTTTGTGCCATCGTCCATATTAAGGCATTCAAGATTAAGGCATTCAAGATTAATGGTAGTTTCAATCATTTCTCTAACTTTTATTTGTATTGGCTTCTCCTCCCTTGTGATGATTCTAGCATCTTCTAGATGAATTTGGTGTCGAGTCAAGTGTGAGTTCTTAGCTAGGGCTGATTTCTTGTGTCTATCATGCCTTAGGTCTACACTATGTTCCTTGAATATAGTCTTTATGGATCTCCCGGTTTCGCCAATATATACCTTCCCACATGAACAAGGGATGTAATAGAAACATTTTCATGCACCAAGACCGATTGGGTCTTTCAACTAGTCCACCATTTTTCTGATCGTATTGGGGGGTGAAAAAGAGTTGTATCCTAAAACAAATTATGTATCTCAGGTTCTTAATAAGTGTTAATGTTGAATAAGAAATGTTTATTATATATGTTTTTCTAGCTACTCTTATAACATAATTAAAATATACTAACAAATTTTCACACAGAACTTATTAATCAAAATGATGTTCTATGCTTGAAAATGTAGTCCAAATATGAGATCATTTTACACACAGAACATATTCATCAAAATGATGTATTCAATAATGTTAGAAAATGTGAGGCCATTTATTTAATATTAATGTTTACACCCTTCATGAAAAAATGTTGAGCAACTTTATGTGCTACATGTTTACACATAAACCTCTTTATTTTTACCATAATATGTTGGAAGTATTTATTTGGAAAATGTTAAGAGTTAAAAGGATTTTTGGTAGTTTTGTCTTTTACTCTAATTGATGAATTGTAAAAACTCAAGTCTTTTCATTATTATTTGGGGGTTGGTGCGATAAATTTTGGCTTGGCTGAGGAGAATGTTGGAACAAATTTGTAGTTGATGGTGGAAATGAACAAGGAGTACATTGCTATATATTATAGGAAGTGGATTCTTGTGGAGTATATAAGGAATAAGGGAATTTTAGAGTATAATGTGGGGGGACTCCATAGACACTAGGCCCTCCATAAGAAATAACACCTCGATTCAAAATACATATGACCAAACAAGGGTTTGTGTCATAATCTACCATATTATACTAGGTTGATCATATGAGGCCATTGACCACATGAGATTCCTTTGACATGGTATGTGAGCCTACAAGATAAGGTCTAAGAGCGTCGTGTTTAATCTCATACAAGAAACCTAATTCGAAGAATATTAGATATAGATCCTTGGACAAAAGGATGTATTTCTCTACTTCATTGCATGGGCATTCATGTAGTAGACGATGACAAATATGATGATGGTGGTGGTGGTGGTGATGCCGACAAGGGTGATGATGAATTTGACGGAGGAGATGATGAAGATGACAATGATGACGATGAAAAAGATTATGATGATGATGATTATGATGACGATGATTTTGATGTGATGATAATGTCGATGACAAAGATGAGGATGATGACGTTGATGATGGCATCGATGACAAAGACGTAGACAATGACAATGATGTTGATTAATATGATGACAACAACGATGATGGTGATGGTGATGATGATGATGATGGAAACATCGATGACAAAGATTATGAAAAGGACATTAGTGACAAAGATGTTGACAATGATGATATGGATGACGATGTTGACGACGATGATGTTAATAATGACATCGATGACAAATATTATGATGATGATGATGTCGATAATGAAGATGATGACAATTAAGATGATGATGATGATGATGACAATGATGATGACATTGATGACATTTATGATGATGATGATGATAATGAAGATTATGATGATGTTGATGACATTGATGATGGCGACGACAACGATGAGGATGAGGATGACGACGACGACGACGATGATGATGATGGCATGGATGATAATGATGACGATGTTGATAATGATGTTGATGATGATGACAATGATGATGATCAAAAAGATGATGATGATGATGATGACTATGACGACGATGACGATGATGATGATGATGATGATGACAACAATGATGGTTACAAGGACAATGAAAACGATGACCATGGCACGTATGATTATGATGATGATGATGACGACGACGACGGTGATGATGATGATAACGATGACAATGACATTTTGAAGATGATGATGGTGGTGATGATAATGATGAGAATGACGATGGTGATGATAATGACGACAATGATGATGTAGTCAATAACAAAGATGATGATAATGGAATTTATGATGAAGATGATGGCAATGGCATTGATCATAAAGATGTTGATGCTAATGATGACGTTGATGTTGACGTTCATGACAAAGAAGATGGCAATGATGATGATGAATGCTAATGATAATGACGAGGATGACGATGATGATCATGATGATGGAAACATGATGATGATGATGGTGGTGGTGATGACGATGGTGATGATGAAGCTGACGATGATGAAGATGTTGATAAGGACAAGGGTGATGACGATGATGATGATGATGATGAAGATGGCGATGATGATGACGATGATGATGATGATGGTGATGATGATCGTCATCATGATGACGATGATGATGATGATGGTGATGATGATCGTCATCATGATGACGATGATGATCATGATGATGTCAATGATGAAGATTATGATGTTGATTAGGACGAGGGTGATGATGACGACGACGACGATGATGATCATGATCATGATGATGTTGATGATGATGAAGATGAAGATAATCATGATGATGATGACGATGATGGTGATGATGAAGATTGTGATGATGATGATGATGATGATGATGAAGATGAAGATGTTGATGAGGAAGAGGGTGATGATGATGATGATGAAGATGACGATAATGATGATGGCGATGATGACGATGAAGATGTTGATGAAAAAGAGGGTGATGATGATGATGATGAAGATAACGATAATGATGATGATGATGATGATGACGACAATGGTGAAAATGATGATGATAATGGTTATTACGACGACGACGATGGTGATGATGATGATGATGATGATTCATCACCTTCACCATCACTCCTTAATGATAAAGATGACGATGACAACGACGACGACGACGACAACGACGACGACGACGACGATGATGATGATGATGATGATGATTAAGATGTTGATGAGAAAGAGGGTGATGTTGGTGGTGGTGAAGATAATGATGGTGATGATGGTGATGGTGATGATGGTGATGGTGATGACGATGATGATCATGATGATGATTATGAAGATGATGATGAAGATGATGACAATGATCATCATCGTCGTCGTCGTCACCATCACCATCATCGTTATCATCTTCACCATCATTCCTTAATGATGAAGATGATGACAACGATGATGATCATCATCATCATCACCATCACCATCATCATCATCATCACCATCACTCCTTAATGATGAAGACGATGAAGACGATGATGGTCATGATGATGATGATGATGATGATGATGATGAAGATGATTATCATGCACGGGGACTTCACTTAGTGAACCTGTCACATAGCACGTGAGATCGTGGGATATTAAAGAATACCCTTAATTTCGAGAGATATTGACCCAAACTCTTTTTGTTGAAACTCCCTCCCAATACTTAAAATCTCCTCCCCACCCCTTTTTATACCTCAATCCTTATAAACCACCCTACCCACGCCCACCTTAAGCCCCTCACCCCACCAATACCTGCAATATATTGGTTCAATTTTTTATAATTTTAAAACCCACAATATGAACTAACGTGATAGGATATTGGTCAACAAGTGAATCCCCCATGTTATCATGATGGTGATGACGATGATGATGATGATGACGATCACGATCATGATCATGATCATGATCATGGCGATGATGATGATGATGATGATGATGATGATGATGATGAAGATGGCGATGACGATAATGATGATGATGAAGATGACGATGATGATGATGATGAAGATGACGATGATGGTGATGGTGATGATGAAGTTGATGATGATGATGATGATGATGAATATGACGATGATGGTGATGGTGATGATGAAGATGGTGATGACAATGGTGATGATGATGATGATGATGATGATGATGATGAATATGTTGATGAGGAAGAGGGTAATGATGATGAAGATGACGATGATGATTATGATGATGATGATGAAGATGATGATAGTGAATATAGTGATGACGATGATGATGATGATGATGTTGATGATGATGATGGTGATGGTGATGATGATCATCATCATCATCATCATCAACATCATCTTTATCACCATCATCATTATCTTCACCATCATTCCTTAATGATGAAGATGATGACGATGATGATGAAGATTTTGATGAGGAAGAGGGTGATGAAGATGACGACGACAACGACGATGATGATGAAGGTGGTGGTGATGATGATGATCATGATGATGATGAAGATGACGATGATCATCATCATCACCATCATCATCATCATATTCACCATCGCTCCTTAATGATGAATATGGCGATAACGATGATGATGATGATGGTGGTGGTGGTGGTGGTGGTGGTGGTGGTGATGACAACGACGACAATGATGATGATAATGATGATCATGATGACGATGATCATGATGACGATGATGATCATGATGAAGATGATGATCATGATGATGGCGACAATGATGATGATGAAGATGGTGAAGATGGTGATGACAATGATGATGACGATGATGATGAGTATGATGATGATGGTGATGATGAATATAGTAATGACGATGGTGATGATGGTGATGATGGTGATGATGATGTTGATGAGGAAGAGGGTGATGACGATGATGATGATGATGTTGATGAGGAATAGGGTGATGATGATGATGATGATGATGATGATGACGACGATGAATATGATGATGAATCCGACAATGATGAAGATGATGATGATGATGAAGATGATGAAGATGATGAATATTTTAATGAGGAAGAGGTTGATGACGATGATGATCATGATGATGATGATGACAAGGATAATTATCGTGATGACGACAAGGATGATGATGATGATGACGACGATGGACTTCATCATCTTCTTCATCCAATTCATCATATGTATTATTCGATCCAGAGTCAACATTGTAAAGATTGGTCATATCACCATCATCATCGATGCTAGTTATGATCATGATGTCATCGTCGATATCATCTTCATGGACATTATCCGCTACATCATCTTATTCAACTAATTCTTCGATATCTTCTTCTGGAATATTATCATCTAACTCATGTTAATCATCTTCAACATCGTCTTCTTCTTCAATACCATTTTCATTACCTTCCTATGCGTTATACTTTACTGGTCTTCCCCTTTGATCGTGTCTCACAACAAATGACCAACCAGCTCTACCTGGAACCTCAAAGTAAAATACATGTTCACATTGTCTTGGAAGAACATAGGGCTTTTTTCCTGGCTCAAACAACCTTGTATTTACCATGGTAAATCCATTATCATGTTCAATAATAGTTTTATCGGGATCACGTTGATTCAATCGTAACCTGTACCATTTGAAAACGAACAAAACTACCTTGAAGGAGTTAAAGTCACATTGAAGAATATATTCAAATACCCATAGTATCAATTTTCTGAGAGTTTTGGATGCCTGACACTTTTAGAGGAAACATAGGTCACCTCAAAGACTGCAGATATCCCACAATCTGATGCTTTCTTCGTTTCATCCAAATTTTTGATGCGATATCTACATCCATTCAACCACATAGCCTTATGGTGTTTTACCTACAACAAGCCATACACGAAAATATTACATAATGATCCAATATTTATGATTAAGTGCATGTCTATGCCATACATGGAAAAAGATCAATGTGTACATCAATATGTTTGCAAAAAAAACAATAGTGTGGTTTATTAATATGCTTTCCTGATTATCTTTTAAACCATATGCTAAATCAATTTCCCTTTGTGTAAGATTGGTATCTCCATTGTGATATGATTCTTTAACCAATGAAGCCACACCTTCCCATGATATTCCATGACCAGATTGTTCACATAGTTCAATCCATACCTTCATCCAGTCGAGATCTTTTGCGATGTATAAATGAAGTGCATCCCACTCTCGACCAATTGCTTGATAACTATAAAAATTAAAATTCAATACAAATGTATATTCACTTAACAAAGTATACACTCTTAATTCTCTTAATTGATGCAATATATTAAATATAAAAATAGAATATGTATGATATATATACATAAAAATCAACAATCATATTTAATTAATATCCACTAGCTAATAATTACCTTTCACCTTCATGGATCTACCTTTTTTCCTTTAGGTACTCCCCTTCGAAATTTTTATTGGAGTCTGTATCACAAATGCGACGTAAATTGAACTTTGACGCTAAATTAGGAAGATATTCACTAATATACAACATGTTTTGGTATACCATATATCCCTCCATCATAGAACCCTCAACACGTGCTCGTTTTCAAACCAAACCCTTCATAAATTTCAAGTGTCTCTCAACCATCCACATGGACCTTGAGTACACATGTCCACACAATTCAATCTCCTCAACTTAGTGTATGAGGTAGTGTTCATATGCATTGAAAAATGCCAAAAGTAGATGCTTCTACATTTCACACATGAGACGAGGAATTTCTCTCCTCCAATACTTTGTATCTTCTTTATAGATTTATTTAGATAACAACTATCTACAAGTGACGCAAACCAATCATGAGATTTAACAAAAAAATTATTATATTACATAACATGAATTAGTGCACAAAAATCAAATATAAGTTCTACGATGAATTAAACAAACACTAAGCACATGAAAAAAATCGCGACTTACCTCATGTATTTCCCAAGATTATATATAACTTGTTTGACATTGTTGTCAAAGTTGTCCAGGAGAGAGACAAAGATAAAACATACTGTAACAATATACAAACCACATCATTTTTTAAACAAATAGTAGACAAACAAAATAACAACAATATGCACTTGAATAAATAAATAAAAAATTATATGGATACCATAATAATTACCTTCATGAAGACATGCCAATCATGTGTTTTCACCCCCACAAAATCACCTTTCTTTGTTATGATATTCTTCATGTTCGCACAAAATCTAATGGAAAATTTAATTTTTCGCATGACTTCTTTTACAACATTACTTTACTACTATGTTAACATCCATGGAAGTGAGTTTATATTAATTTGATCTTCATTGCTATGAAATTGAATGGTGTCTTTCATTGCATGGTTTCCTTCTTGAATGTCTTTGCAAATTTTGACAATTCTTTCTTTCTCACTTTTTCCATCCAATATCCGTCATAATGTTCCAATCACATTCTTTCCAATATGCTTTGTATCAAACAGGTGAGCAATTTGTAGGTGTTCATAGTAGGGCAACCCCTACTAAATTGTTTAGGATAACTTTTCATTCCTCGTGGAATCTCATTAATGCCTTCATGACCACAACGGACTTCATGAATCGTAGTTTATAAAAAAAAATACAGAAATCAATGTCAATTACAATAAACAACACACAATAAAAAAAATACATAACATTTCATATACGATGATTCACACGTACCTTGACGATTTCTATTATATTGCAACTTCCATAGGTGAGGTGTCATTATTTGCGGTTTTAATGCAGTCTATTGCTTCCCATTGAATAGATTTTTTTCGGTAGTTCGATACCTGTGATTCTTATAGAGGAAGTGCCTATACTCATCAAACACCTCATTTCCTAAGCTTTTTGAACAACGAGATTTGATCTTAGGACCACAAACTAGACATACAAATTTTCTCTTTGTCTAAAGACCTACATAAAGAGATGGAATATCTATGTCAATTATAATTATATATAAAATGAATGGAATATTTAAGACAACATGCGTGCATACTATATTAACTAGTTCATAAAATTAAATCTAGTTACAGTGGAACTTATAATTATAAACCACAAAAATGGGTTAACCCTGGGGCATCATGTATCGTCCATATAAGCATTGTATGGAATTGAAATTTTATTTGTTATATTGGTCTAGATACGGCATACATAGTGATGTCATTCCATAACTTTAGTAGCCCGTCTATAACAGGTTCAATATATACATTCATATCTTTAACTTGGTACTTACCTAATTGATTTAAACATATAAAATATATAATTATGAGTAGCATTTATATATATAAACCATGCACAAGAGAAAAATAAAAATTATATATGACATTAGGAAACAAAATACGACAAATGAGATGCCACTACATTAAACAAAAAAAGTTGTAGACACAATATACCCTGAATAATCATCGACAACATTATGTGCTTCCTCTTTATTGACAACCATGGAGGAATGTTATTGTTGAAAACAAAAATAGGCCACAGTGTGTAAACGGATCTCATCTTTGCAAATAGATTGACACAATCTACTACCAAAGAAATTCTAATATTACGAGGTTCTTCTTTAAAGTGAGTCCATTTTTCATCCATGTCTCTAAATGCAGAACCATCTATAGGCATTCAAATATTGTCCTCTTGGCTTATGTTCCTTGCATGGTAATCCATAAATTTTGTTATGTTTTTGCACCTGAACAGTCGTTGCAAACGTGGAATAATGGGAATATAACGAAGAACCTTATGAGGCACAATTTTTGTTACTTGATCTGTTCGATATCTACTGATATGACATTCTGGACATTCTATTGCAAATTCATGTTGCTAATAATATATAACATGGTAATCAAGGCATCCATGAATTTCTTCATACTACATTCCAATTTCTTTCATGGTGGAAGATAAATCTTGATATGTGCGAGGTAAAATATTTGACGGTGGTAACAAAAATTCAACTATCAAGCTACAACAAATTAAAATAAAAATCTACTTAATATAATATATAAATAATATTAATGAAACACATTTCCTCCGTAATAATTTGACTTATGAATTAACAATAAAATTATTAGAGGAACATTGATAACCTTTATCACGATCATATATATGTGGTGGAATATTTTACATACCTTAACATCCGTGTGACTGATATGTTTGAAAGACCATTCATAACCTTCAATTTCATTATCAACAATATATTAGAGAGACTATTTGTGTTGGAGCCTTCATAAAAGGGTTTGTATGCCTTCTCAAGAAGAGGTAAATCATGAACATCATCAAAGTCATCAATATTTTCATGATCATCGTCATCAATTCTAACATTAAATGAATCATGGATCAATGTATTTGTACCATCATCTTCAACTATTGTGCCAGCATGATCATATTCTTCAATATGATCATTAACTTGTTCTCCATTATTCATAGCTCCATGTTCCTCCGGTACTTGTTCTGAAAACACTTCCTATGGACGATATGGCGTAAGATGTATTCTCTTTATAATTACATGAAAACATCAATAGATATAAGTTAATATAAGAAGTATTAAAAAAATACATACATTTACCAAACAAAACAATATATAAAACATTTATAGTGCAAAACTTACAAATGGATGATATTCATGCCCCCCCTCGGCGTGTCCATGTTCCCTACAATATTTTATGGTTGTTAAGATATTTATTCTTCTCCTCTTAAAGCCCTGCATTGAATACATGGACAATAACATTTCCCATCACCCTTTCTTTTTAGTCCATCCCACAATCTAGCAAGCAATTGTCAGTTCTGTTCTTCTAGATCAGGAATATTGTTATTTGACATTTTCTCACAGAGAGCTTGAATGAAGACTATTGATCTTAAAAAATCAAGCTCCACGCATCACTATTTCGACAAACCATCCGTTGAAGAATAAAAAAACTCCACAAACCGTCGCTTTATAGCAAACATGTTGAAATGTTTCTGTAATTTATAGATTTTCAACTTTAGCTTTCGTCGGATATCCGAAGACATGAGCCTAGTTACCATTATAAAAAATGTGTCAGATATCCGACCATTTGCGCGATGTTCGTCGAAAATCCGACTTATCGTTCTATCTTTGTCAGATATGCAAGGTACGTCAAAAATCCGAAAATAACATATTTTCCGGATTAGAGAGGGACGTCAGAAATCCGACATGGCGTTCTATCAATTTTAAAAAATGAATCAAATTTCGTGATTTAAAGGTAAAATCCAACGACACAGCCTTTTTTCATCGAATTTTGGGTTCAAATTTTGTAGTGTTTATTGTTGAATCCTAAGTCTCTTTGTAGCAGTTTAAGGAGCCATTTTTAACATGTTCAAGCATATTTTTGAAGAATAATGAGATCAGTCCTCATTGGAGCTAGACCCGAAGACATAGCCCAAGAGGGGTGAACTCCGTTATCATCTGTTGTCTACAATTTTCATGGTTTTCATCTCTTTTATGTATTTATGTGTTTCATTTGTGCTCTCATGTTTTCCATTTAAATCTTTTTTAAAGAGTTTAAGAATACTTATTTTCAGATGCAAATAATGGTTATAAATATCCTGTCATTTTCGAATCAATGGAACACCACATATCTACTTTCAATTAGTTTATATGAACTAGGATGAAACAACTTGTAATATTTTTTTATTAGTGCAGTACCCAACAAATATATATACATTCAATTGACTTTGCATCAAGGTTTCTTCTCGTCTTTTGGAATGTGTGCAAAATTCCTACAACCAAATACTCTTAAATGATTAACTTATGGTTTATAACCATGAAAAACTTCAAAGGGTGTTTGAATATCTAGTTTCTATGTTGGACTTATGTCCTTTAAATAAACAATAGTGTTAATGGCTTCGACCCAAAAACCATTAGAAATGTTTTTATCTTCAAGAATGTTGCAAGCACATTCCACCAATGTTTTATTCTTCCTCTTAGCAACTCCATTTTTCTAAGGAGTGTGAGGTGTTGTAAAATGTTGTTGGATTCCACGATCCTTACATTTCCTTTTGAATGCTCCAGCAGTATACCCACCCCCTTAATCAGATATGAATATTTTAATGCATTTCTTGACTGTTTTTCAATCATAGTTTTGAATTCCTTAAAGTACTCAAAGACAACAACTTGTCTCCTTATGAAATAGACCCAAGTATACCTAGATATATGATCAACAAAGATGAGTAAGTACCATGCACCTCCAAGAGATATGGTTTGCATAGGTTCACATACATCAGCATGACCCTAGATTCTAACTGAGCAGAAAACTAAAGCTAGAACCTAAGAACAAGAAATTGATGCTTTCAAAGTACAATGGCATTCATAAAACCTACAAGTAGAGATGTCATTGATGATGAGGAATTTGGATCATTGCATTCTTCTTCAGAGTTTGAAATTACCATGGAGTCTCCAATTGTGGCTCAAGATTCAAGTGCTCAGCTTCAAAAAGCTTCCCCTAAAAGGGAGGAAGACTCTAAACATTTTGAGTCATCTCCCAAACCTTATCCAATAATTTCTTATCCATATAGCCCAAATCAGCATTCTAATAACATAGGTACAAACAACCCAAGTTCTAGTGACGACACTAATTTGGATGCGAACATTCCCAAGAAGAGATCCAAGTTGTGGCACAACAACATTGGAAATATTCGAGCAAAAAAAAAGATAAAGGAACGATCATCAAGAGGAAAGAGAAAACATACACCCGACATTGTCCACTTTTCTCTTATGACCAATGTTCAAAAAGTATTCAAGCCATAGGTGTTCAATGAAGTTAAAGGGAGACGTGTAGGGGAGAATGTTGATGTATTTGTAACTTTGGAATGTATTCATCTATGTATCTTATGTCTTCTACCCCGATGTTTATTCCGGGATGTGTCTGTAATGTAATTGAGTCATGATGTCATGCCCCGACATTCCGATCGGGAGGATCTATAATATAAACAAGTCATGTCAAGTCATTGTGAGTAACCCTCCTATTGTCTAAGGGTTAAAGTCTCCGCAGTTCCGGGGCACTAGAGTTATTAGACTCACCTATTGAAGTCGACCCTAGTAGGGTTTTAGTCATGCCGAGAAGCAGTATAAATAGAGAGGTGACCTCTCTATTTTACACACATCTCATACACACTCAAGTGTAGTGCATAGTTGAGGAAGGAGAAGACATTGGGGCTAGATAGAAAGAAGGTTAATGCTGTCGAGAGATCATCTTACTGTTTTGAGATTTTCTAGTTTGGTGTTGATTTTATCTCTGAGGAAGTTGCGGGGTTTTCTCCATTTATGGTTTCCCCGAGGAAAAACATTGTGTTCATTGTCTCTTGTGTTTGATTGTTGTGCTTGTTATTCTCTCTGTTAAAGATCCTAATAATGCTAGCTTAATGTTAAAAATCTAACATGGTATCAGAGCTAACCTAAGAAAAAGACATTGTGCAGCTGCGGGAACTAGGGCTTCCTACTTTGTGGACCTTCCTCCACAGATTTTCAGCAAAAGTAAGGTGGAATAACTCTCCTCCCTAGTGCGCATCTTTCTGTCGAAGCAGAATCCAATTCTGAGGTTTTTCAGTTTGGACCCAACACTGCTGCCGGAAATTAAGGATTTTCACAAAAGAGGAATTTTTCAGTGAGCCCAGGCCTGGATTGATCTCCTCCCCAAAATCGAAGTTAGGGATCAATTTCAAAGCATTTGGTTGGACATAAATCCGGAAAAGCAAAACCCTAATTTGCTCCTAAACCAGTACTGTAGGATTTCAGCTCCAAATCCAAATCCGACATCTTGACCTGGTAACATCTAAATCTTTTGTATTTCCATTTGAGCTTCTCAGTTAAGATGTCTCATCATACCAAGCTTGATGAAAAGCTTGAGGGAGCTGATAACTTCCGAGCCTGGAAGTATAGGATCTCCCTGGTCCTGGAAGAGAATGAGTTGGACTCCTACACCAATGAGGAGGTTCAAGTTTCAGAGGGAGATGAGGCTAAGGCCTTACATAAGAAGTTGGTTATGGAAAAGAGGATCATTGTTGATTCTATCAAGGATCACCTTATACCATAGGTGTCCTCCCTCAAGACATCTAAAGCTATGTTTGAAGCCCTAACCAAATTGTTTGAAGGGAAGAACATAAATTGGAAGATGACTCTGAGGAATCAACTAAAGAATGTGAAGATCCAGAATGTAGAGACCATCCAGTATTACTTCACAAGGGTTTCTCATATCAAGAAACAATTAGAAGCAGTAGATGAAGAAGTGGAGAATGCAAAAATTGTGATGACCACCTTCAATGGTCTCCCTAGGACATGGGACTCCTTCATTCAAGGGATCTATGCTAGAAAGAAGTTAGTCAAGTTCAGCAGACTGTGGGAAGAATGTTCTCAAGAAGAAGCTCGGATAGCAGCTCGAGAAGAGAAGATGGGAAGTGAAGATCAAGCTCTCACAGTACAATCCAAGAAACCCAGATCCAGCCATCACAAAAGTAAGTACTCTAATCAAAGAAATAACTTTAGAAAGCCTAGAGATAAGTCTAAGTTCATTTGCTATACATGTGATGAAAGAGGACACTTTGTTAGAGATTGTCCTAAGAACAAAAGTAGCTCTCACAAGAAGAAGGGAAACAAGAGAAGACATCATGCTCATGCTGTAGAGAATGATGAACCTTCATCAAAGAGAACCAGATATGAAAGTGAAGATTCTTCAAGCGAGGATGAATATGTTTTGATTTCCGCTCTCACAGGAAACATTACTCATGGAAGCAATGATTGGCTTACAGATAGTGGAGCTTCCAAACATATGACTGGATTCAAGGAATCCTTTGTGAGACTTTCAGAACATGAATCACCTCACAAGGTGAAACTAAGAGATGACTACCAATATCAAATAAAAGGTAGTGGGGAATCCTCCTACAAACTAGACTCTGGAAAGTCTATGACAATGAAGGAAGTATTGTTTGTGCCAGGACTCAAGAAGAACCTTCTCTCCATATCTGCATTAGATGCAAAAGGAATGAGGGTTGCATTCATAGATGGTCAAGTCATCATGTGGCCAAAAGGAAAGACTATTGATGATGCAATAGTGATTGGTGAACAAGAAGGAGGTTTGTACAAATTGAAGGGCCATCCAAAACAAGACTTGGTCCATGACACAGTAGAGCCAAATGAACTTTGGCATAGAAGGCTTGCACATGTGCATTACAGAGCACTACCTCTTGCAAGCAAAGTTGTCGAAGGTCTTCCAGAAATACAAGCAAAACATGATGGGGTCTGCAAAGGATGTGCGAAAGGAAAGAACACAAAAAAGACAGTTCCAAGTAGCGAAAGCAAAGCAAAAGGAATCTTGGAAATCATCCACTCTGATGTATGCGGTCATATGTCATCAAGCTCACTAAGCGGGTATGTATACTATGTTTCTTTCATTGATGACTTTTCTAGGAAGACATGGATTTACTTCATGAAGAACAAAGACGAAATATTCAGCAAGTTCAAGGAATTCAAAGCCTTGATCGAAAACCACACTGAAAAGAAGATCAAGACATTTCAATCAGATAATGGCGAAGAATTCACTTCAAATTAATTCAAAGAGCTATGCAAACACTCAGGGATTAAGAGGGAGTTGTCCACTGCTTATAATCCACAACAAAATGGGATCGCAGAAAGGAAGAATAGAACTAACATGGAAGCTGCAAGAGCAATGCATCATGATCAAGATCTTCCTATACATCTTTGGGCAGAAGCTGCCAGAACAGCGGTTTATGTACAGAACCGTACTCCACATAGAGTTCTCGAGAACAAGACTCCTGAAGAAGTCTTCTTTGGCAAGAAACCAGAATTTAGCCATCTCAGAATATTCGGATGTCCTGTGTACATACACATTCCAAAAGAGAAGAGAACAAAATTAGATCCTTCAGGAAAGAAGGGTATATTTGTGAGATACTCTGAAAGCTCAAAGGCTTACGGAATATATTTCCCAGGATACAAGAAGATTGACATCAGCAGAGATGTGACATTTGATGAAGACACAGGTTACAACAAATCCAGAAAGAGACCTGCTGAAGAAATTGAAGAAGCAGAAGCACCCAAAATCCATGATACAACCATGAACGAAGAAACTCAAGAAGAAGATCAAGAATTTGAAGAACCACAAATACCTGTAGATCCACCTCTGGAGAAAAATCCTCATAAGAGGAAACCTGCTTAGGTACGTGAAATTATCCAAGGTGTGGAAAGATATGGGGCTCCAGAAGAGAATCACAGAGAAATAAAGAGGACCAGATCCTGCTTCGGGTATGTAGCTTTACTATGTGATTTCATTGATAAATAACCTTCCAGTTATGAAGAAGCAGCAGAACAAAAAGAATGGAAGGATGCTATGATCGAAGAATATCAATCGATCATGAAGAATGATGTTTAGGATGTTGTCCCAAGACTAGAAGGGAAGTCAATTGTAATTTCCAAATAGATCTACAAGATCAAGCATGCTGTAGACGGTAGCATTAAAAAATATAAGGCAAGATTTGTGGCTCGTGGTTTCTCACAAAAGGAAGGAATATATTATGAAGAAACCTTTGCACCTGTAGCCAGATACACTTCCATCATATCAGTACTTGCTCTGGGTGCAGTGATGAAATGGAAG
Organism: Pseudotsuga menziesii; assembly: GCA_001517045.1. Taxonomy (NCBI): domain Eukaryota; kingdom Viridiplantae; phylum Streptophyta; class Pinopsida; order Pinales; family Pinaceae; genus Pseudotsuga; species Pseudotsuga menziesii. The sequence goes on along the minus strand of LPNX010364432.1, from coordinate 310,087 downwards.
ATACACCAAATGGATATCAAGATTACCTTCTTGAATGGTGTAGTAGAAGAGGAAGTGTATGTAGAACAACCACTCGGTTTTGAGACACATGACATGGAGTCTCATGTGTACAAATTGAAGAAAGCCCTGTACGTTTTAAAACAGGCACCCAGGACCTGGTACGGCAGAATTGACAGCTTTCTATCCAGTTTGGGCTTTACCAAGAGTAAAGCAGATTCCAACCTTTACTATAAGGTTGAAGATGGCAACCCAGTGATGCTCCTACTATATGTAGATGATCTATTTGTGACAGGTATGGATGGGTTGATTGCTAATACGAAGAGAAAGCTTGCTGCCGAGTTTGAAATGAAAGACTTGGGAATGATGCACTATTTCTTAGGCATGGAGGTGTGGCAGAGTGCAAATGGAATCTCCCTTGAACAAGGGAAGTATGCAATAGAGATCCTGAAGAGGTTTGGGATGATGGACTGCAAATCCATGGCCACACCTATGGCATCGAACCTGAAGCTATTGAGCGATGCTTCATCAGAGTCGGTTGATGCTACGATGTATCATCAGATGATTGGGTCTTTGATGTACCTGACGAACACAAGACCAGACATTTGCTTTGTTGTGAACACCTTGAGCCAGTTCTTGACAGATTCGAAAAACGTTCACCTGATTGCTGCAAAGCATATTCTAAGGTACCTGAGGGGTACAGTTGATTATGGGCTCAAGTATGAGTCGAATCAGAATATTAACCTAGAGGGTTGTGTTGATTCAGATTGGGTAGGCAGTGCCATCAATAGGGAGAGCACCTCAGGGTGTTGCTTCAGTATGGGATCAAGTGTGATCTCTTGGTTTAGCAGGAAACAATCCTATGTGGCACTGAGTACAGCTGAAGCAGAGTATGTCGCACAGCTTGTTCAACTAGTTGTGAGGTAGTATGGCTAAGGAAGCTACTGTCTGATTTATTTGATCTTCAATTGGATGCTACTTGTATATATTGCGACAACTAGAGTTGTGTGAAGTTGTCGGAGAACCCGGTGTTCCATGACAAGTCGAAGCATATCGAGATCAAGTATCACTATATCATGGATATGGTGCAGAGGGGAGCAGTGAAGCTCCAGTATGTTGCGACGGATGATTAAATAGCTGATGTGTTGACGAAGCCATTGGCTAGGGTGAAGTTTGAGTACTTCAGGGAGAAGCTTGGTGTTCTCCAGATCGAGGTTCCCTCCAAAGGGAAGTGATGAGTCCGTGAGCCATTTTGACATGGGAGAGGATTAAGTTCCTTTCATGGTCAGATGTAAGGGCTGAGCCATTCTGTCATCGTGAGAAGATTTAGATTCCTTCCATGTCAGATAGGAGTGCTATTGCCATTCTGAGAATGGAGGTGCCTGGTCAGTTACCAGGAAAAACTCAGTCTAGGACTGAGAAGCCATTCTAATGTGAGAGAGGGATGTGTTCCCACTTGATCAAATGTAAGGGCTGAACCATTCTGTCATGGCTAAAGGATTAGGTTCCTCCCATGTTAGATGTGAGTGTTGGCCATTCTGACGAGTAGGTCAGATGTAAGGGCAACTGCCATTCTCTAGGAGAATGGAGGCACCTGGTCAGTTACCAGGTAGCTCAGTCTGGGACTGGGGGCCATTCTGATGCGATGGTAGGATTAGTTCCTACATGATCAGATGTGAGTGCATGCCCTTTCGATGCGATGTGTTTACACATGGTCGAATGTAAGTGCAGAGCCTTTCTGACAGGATGAGGTCGGATATAAGTGTTGAGTCATTCTAGCGTGATGTGTTTACACATGGTCAGATGTGAGTGATTTGCCTTTCTGACAAGATGGGGTCGGATGTAAGTGCAAAGCCTTTCCGATGCGATGTGCTTGCACATAATCGGATATAAGTGTTGAGCCATTCTGGCGCGATGTGTTTACACATGGTCAGATGTGAGTGCTGGGCCTTTCTAACAACATGAGGTCAGATGTGAGTGTTGGGCGTCCCTTTCTGACAAGATGAGGTCAGATGTAAGAGTTGGGCGGGCCATTCTGACTTAAGTGTGAGATTTAAGCGCTGATGAAGACCTACATGAAGGGTAGGCCTACAGGATTGAATCTGTAGAATTTCTTGTGACGAGAAGAATCGAGATAGCACCATTCTAAGATAGATGTGATGATGATCCAGATCAAGCGACGATCCAGATGTGATGATGATCCAGACTTGATGATGATCCAGATCAAGTGACGATCTAGATATGATGATCCAGACTTGATGACGATCCAGATCAAGTGATGATCCAGCGATGATGATGATCCAGTAGTCGTGATGATGCAGATCCCATGATGAAGAAGACTTGAAGTAGAAGATGACTTGAATACGAAGAAGACAAAGAAGACGAAGAAGACTAAGAAGACTTGAAGACAAAGATGACGAGATCATCCAGTCGATACAGAGAAGAAGACCAGTGCTGAAAATTGTGTCGAAAGAATAACTTCATAGTTAAGAGGGAGTGTTGATGTATTTGTAACTTCGGAATGTATTCATCTATGTATCTTATGTCTTGTACCCCGATGTTTATTCCGGGATGTGTCTGTAATGTAATTGAGCCATGATGTCATGCCCCGATGTTCCGATCGGGAGGATCTATAATATAAACAAGTCATGTCAAGTCATTGTGGGTAACCCTCCTATTGTCTAAGGGTTAAAGTCCCCGCAATTCCAGGGCACTAGGGTTATTAGACTCACCTAGTGAAGTTAGCCCTAGTAGGGTTTTACTCATGCCAGGAAGCAGTATAAATAGAGAGGTGACCTCTCTATTTTACACACATCTCATACACACTCAAGTGTAGCGCATAGTTGAGGAAAGAGAAGACACTAGGGCTAGATAGAAAGAATGTTACTACTGTCGGGAGATCATCTTACTATTTTGGGATTTTCTATTTTGGTGTTGATTCTATCTCTGAGGAAGTTGCGGGGTTTTCTCCATTTATGGTTTCCCCGAGGAAAAACACTGTGTTCATTGTCTCTTGTGTTTGATTGTTGTGCTTGTTATTCTCTCAGTTAAAGATCCTAATAATGCTAGCTTAATGTTAAAAATCTAACAGAGAAGGCCATCATTATTGAACACAAAAGTTAGATTAAAAAAAACTGGGAATCTCATGCACTTCCACTAAAGAAGAAACCTATTGACTGCAAATAAGTGTACAATGTGAAGTATAAAATAGATGGCACACCTCGCAAGTAGAAGGCATGATTAGTAGTTAAATGGCTCTCTCATCGAGAGGGTATTTATTATGAAATATTTTCTCCTTCAACAAATATAAGCATCATCCCAATAATTCTGGCCATGGCATCATGGTGTTGCTAGAAAGTCCATGAAGTGGACGTAGAGAGTTCCTCTCTCAACGAAGATTTCGAGAAAGAGGGTTTGAAGTTCCAGGGAATGAGCATTTTGTTTGCAAATTAAAGAAGGATCTATCCAAAGGAATTTGGGCAAATCATATTGGGAAAAATTAAAAATTGATGAATATTGTTTTGGAACAAAAACCTCGAAAATAAGCCCATGGGCTAAATTTCTCCCTTAAAATTTTATTTGCTTTCTATGCATTCATGGATAAATAGCCAGCAGATGGCCATGGATCATCTACTTGATACATTGATTGATGTGTATCTCACCATTTCACCAACATACAACATTGATTCACGAAGTACACTCCTATTGTCTCTAAAGATTTAATGATCTTTGGTGGTTGTGAAGAGTACACAGTTGTTGGGAAAGAAAATGCTCAAATTTTCTTTAGAGGAAACATGATATTTTCTAAAATGTACATTATGTGTCAAGTATGGAGTTCAATCTCCTATTAGATTACAGGTTATGAGACATTGTCCCCAACTTGTTGTCAATTTTGGGATCACAAATGGATGCAGGTTACAAGGAGATTCAAATTACCATTGTTAATGGTATGGAAGATCATTGACTATTTTGACTAGCAACAATGGATAGGTCAAAGAGCATGCATTGACAGCCAAGAGTGCATCAGAGATCGGTGCACTCTAACATCAAGAGTATGAACATCTCAACATCACCTACCTATCTTAATTAGCTCAAGAGAATATAGTAGATGGACTTCCAAATATCTAGAAAAAGATTCAAGGCAAAGTTTGTCAAGCAGAGAAGCAACACATAATGGCATTTGAAGAAGAATAAGCTTGGAGAGAAACCAAGGTCCTTCCACTAGTTTATGTAGGCATCTGTAGACCGATGAACATAACAGCAATCACCAATGCCAAGTATTTCCTTCTATTTGTTTATGAGTATAGTAGGAAGATGTGGGTTTGTTTTTTGAAGTTAAAATCCAAAGTGTTTAACAAGTTTCAAAATTTTAAAGCATTAGTAGAAAAACAGATTATCATTGTCCTATAAGCACTCTTACGTCTGATAATGGTAGAGAAATTTTTCCAAAGACTTCAAATGTTTATGTACTAAACATGGGATCCAAAGACAATACACTACACCTTACACTTCACAGCATAATAGTGGTTGAAAGATGAAACCACAATCACAGAGATGGCCATAGGTATGTGATGCAAAATAGGCCTATCCCCAGCAAGATTTGGGCCAAGGAAGTGTTCACAGTGGTAAATCCCTTGAACATATCTCCAACAATGGCACAGAAGACCCCTAAGGAAGCATGGTCTAGAATAAATCCCATAGGCAATAATCAAGTTTTTGGCTTTACCACATACCCTAGATTCTAAATGAGAAGATAACTAAAGCTAGAACCTAATAACAACAAATTGATGCTTTCAAAGTACATTGACATTCATAAAACCTACGAGTAGAGATTTCATTGATCACTAGGAATTTGGAGCGTTGCATTCTTCTTCATAGTTCAAAATTACCATGTAGTCGCCCATTGTGGTTCAAGATTCAAGTGTTTATTTTCAAAAAGCTTCACCTGAAAGGGAGGAATCTAAACATTTTGAGTCATCTCCCAAGCCTAATCCAATAATTTCCTATTTATATAGACCAAATCAGCGTTGTAATAACATAGGTACAAACAACCCAAGTTCTAGTGATGACACTAACTTGGATGCGAACATTCCCAAGAAGAGATCCAACTTGTGGCACAACAACATTGGAAATCGAAAAAATGATAAAGGGATGATCATCGAGAGGAAAGAGAAGACTTAAACCCAACATTGACAACTTTGCTCTTTGACCAATGTTCAAAAAGTATTCAATCCATAGGTGTTCAATGAAGTTAAAGGGAGACATGTAGTGGAGAAGGTCATCACTATTGAACACGAAAGTTGGATAATAATAAAAAAATCAAACTTGGAATCTCATGCACTTCCACTAGGGAAGAAACCCATTTGCTGCAAATAAGTGTACAAGGTGAAGTATAAAATAGATGGCACATCTGGCAAGTACAAGGCATGATTAGTAGTTAAAGGGCTCTCTTGTTGAGAGGGAATTTATTATGAGACCTTTGCTCCTACAACAAATATAAGCACCATCCCATTAATTCTATCTATGACAACATGGTGTTGCTAGAAACTCCATCAAGTGGACATGAAGAGTGCCTCTCTCAATGAAGATTTCGAGAAAGAGGGTTTGAAGTTTCAGGGAATGAGCATTTTGTTTGCAAATTAAAGAAGCCTCTATGGTTGCAAGCACCCAATGCATGGGACATAAATATCAACAAGTAATTGGTTGAGCAAGGGTTCCAGTGTTGTCCTTTGTATGCCAACTTGTGCATCAAATGCAATTGTAATGATATCATCTTACTGTTGATGTTTGCGGCAGCTACGGGAAGACATCCTCCTAGACGTAGCCATGGTAGTTTGACCTATGGAAGATTATGATGGTTCAGTCATTGATGTATGTAAGGCCCCTTGATGTAGCCTTTCTTGGTCATGGTGCTTGGTCGTGGTCGAAAGCTTGGATGCTTGCAGATCTACTCCCTGGTTGTGGGAGGCCTTAGTATAGTCCTTATTAATCATGGAACTTGATGAAGTGGTATAAGACTTGAGTTTCCCATCGCATGCCTACCTAACTCGGGTATTCCTTGTTATAATAGAGTGGATTTGACTTACCCATTCTTAAGGATTAGTTACCCATCTTGGAATGGTCTACTCTAGTGTGGGTGCACACACACTCAATCTATATCTCTTTTGGCATGGATGGACATGCATGTGAAGCAAGTTCATGGAAATCCTTCTTATGATATGAATACTAAGTATCTATATATCGTTGCGTACATTAAACAGTGATCAAGGGTATGTGAAAATAAATAAATAATATATAAATAATAAGATAAAGAAAAAAAATACCATGGTTTTATGAAACGATGGAAGAGACAATAATAAAAATGATATAATAATTAATCAACTAAGCATCTAAATTAAGACTAAAAGGATGTGCCTTTTACATTTGAAAAAGCACAATGAGACCTATTTAATGGTCCATGTATTGTATTGTATTCATCATATGGGATCACTTTCGTGCCTCAACTAGTGGTTTTTTATATCAGGATTGTCCTTTTATCAAAATTTCATTTTATTTAAAATGTAACATATAGTTGAATATTTCAATGTGTAATTATTTTATGAAGATTGCATAAAATTCATAAGGAAAATAATTATCATATCTAAAGTGGGAAAATCAACACGGTATCAAAGCTGCCAGGTTTCAGATCTCAATTTTGAAGACATGAGGTTGACGCAAGCCTGAAATGCGTACCAAAACAACCTTATTTGCATCTATTAAGCATATGTGGTTAAAGCGCTAGAGTCAAGATGGTGACCACACTCGGAGTTGAAGATAGACCTGACGGTGCTATGAACTTCAGATCCTGGAAAACCGAAATATAGTTCATCCTGGAAGAAAATGAGGTTGATGATTATGTAAGCAAAGTTATTCTAGAACCTACAAATGATGATGAGAAAGCTAAGCAAAGGAAAAATGAATTTAAGGCAAAAAAATATTTGGTTGACTCAATAAAAGGTCACTTGATCCCATATAGATTACACAATTGAAGACAACTAAAGAAATGTATGATGCTTTGACAAGTGTATTTGAAACCAATAATACTAACAGGATGACAAAGTTCGATATTGTTGCTACATACTTTATGAAGATTACTCAAACAAGATATCAACTCATAACTATTGGAGAAGAAGTTAACGATAAAGAGTTTGTCTCATTAGCTATCAATGGTTTTTCCACTTCATGGGAACCTTTCAGTCAGAGTTTTTGTGCCAAGGATGCACTACCATCACTTGATCGATTATGGACTAATTGTGTCCAAGGAGGAATTATGTCTCAAAGTGGTTCTCAAAAATCTCAGGATGAAGAAAAATTAGCCCTTGCAGCCAAGCAAAGAAAGGGAAAGGAAGGAGATTTCCTTACAAGACAAACAGAGGGAAAATACATACTCCAATCCATGAACATAAGAACAAGGATCTCTCTCATATCAGGTGCTATAACTATCATAAGTTTGGCCATTTTGCTAAAGCAGAGGACCAATCACAGAAGAAGACCAAAGAATCATAGTTTAATGAGCTTGTTGATGGTATTAGAAAGGAGTGATACTTTATCTCTGCTCTTTCAGGATCCATTACCAACAACAATTAAATTTCGTTGTTAGATAGTGGTGCTTCCAGAGATATGACAGGATATCAAAGTGCTCTCACAAATTTGTCAAAGGAAATTTTTTCACTACATGTGGAACTTGGGGATGATTCAAAACATGCAGTAAAAAGTGTTTGATCTACATCCTTCTAGTGAGATTCAAGAGACGCCTTGCAAATGAATGACATATTGTTTGTACCAAGACTAAAGAAAAACTTTCTATCTATTTCATTCTCAGAGAACAAAGGCTTTAGAGTTGTCTTTGTGGATAGTCGAGTTTTGGTATGGCATAAGGACTCGAGCATAGATTCATCTAAAGTGATCGATGTTTGAGAGGGAAGCTTGTATAGGTTGACAGGACGCCCTATTCAAGCATTGATCCATGACGGCATCAGTTTATGTGAGCTATGGAATCAAAGATTTGCTCACCTATTCTACAGATCTCTTCCTGGTTTAAGGAACATGGTCACAAGTTTACCAAAGCTTCAAATGGAGCATGATGGTGTTTGTAAAGGATGTGCACTTGGTAAGAATAGCAATGCGTCTTTTCCGAGCAGTGACGATCGATCCAAGGGAATCTTGGATCTGGTACTTTTTAATGTTTTTGGACCGATGACAGTTCATTCCTTGAGTGGATACCTATACTATGTGATATTCAATGATGACTACTCTCAGAAGACTTGAATATATTTCATGAAGACCAAGGATGAAGTCTTTAGCAAAATTCAGGAGTTCACAGCTCTAGTTGAGAACTTGAAAGGGAGGCATATCATAGTCTTGAGGACAAACAATGGAGGAGAGTCGTCTACCCCTAATGACTTCAATAACTTCTGCAATGATGCAGGGATCAAGAGGGAGGTGACAGTTGCCTACAATCCATAGCAAAATGGGGTAGCTAGAAAGGAAAAATAGGGCTATTTGCAAGTCATCCAAAGCAATGATCTGTGATCAAGGCTTACCCATGGCTTTATGGGAAGAAGCATTCAGTACTGCGGATATGTTCAAAACAAGAGCCTTCATCGAATATTCGAGGAGAAGACTCCAAAAGAGGCATTCACATGTATGAAACCTGAAGTCATTGATCTGAGGATCTTGGGTTTCCCAGTGTACTATTCATGTACCCAAGGAGAAGAGATTGAAGCTCGAACCTTCAGAAAACAAGGGAACCTTTGTGGGATATAGTGAGACATCGAATGCTTTCCAGATATACATCCTTGGTCAGAGACAAATTGAGGTCAAACGAGATGTCACCTTTAATGAGAAGGTAGCTTTCAGGGTGATCTAGATAATCTCAAATGAAGATTGATTATGAAGAGAAGGCTACCAGAGATGTAGATCACTCTAGTCATTATTCAAATGACAGAGGGAGGAACCAGTAGAGCCAACAGAGCCTGTGGATAGGCCGAAAAATGTTGCAATGGTCAAGAAAAGACCATATTGGCTTCGTAACACTCTGCAGGAGGTAGAGAAGCATTCGACTTTGAGTGGTACATTCAGGAAAAGTAAGAGAACTCAAAAACTCTCAAGTTAGATGGCACTTATGAGTCACGTCATTGATTTTGAGCCTTGCAGTTATGAGGAGGTTGTTGATCAGTAGGTTTGGAGAGATGCCATGATGAAGGAGTATCAGTCCATCATGAAGAATTATGTGTGGGAGATTGTTCCTAGACCTAAGGGGAAGTTTGTAGAGACTTCCACGTGGATCTACAAGATCATGCATACAGCAGATGGTAACACCAAGAAACACAAAGCAAGGTTGGTGGCCCAAGGATTCTCTCAAAAAGAGAGAGTGGAATACGAGAAGACGTTTGTTCCAGCGGTAAGGTATGCGACTTTCAGAACTATCATTTCACTTGCTTCAGTGATGGATTGGAGATTATATCAGATGGATGTAAAGATCGTGTTTCTCAACGGTGAAATTGAGGAAGAGGTGTACATAGAGCAACCTCTAGGCTTTGTGATAAATGGGAAGGAGTCCCATGTCTATAAATTGAAGAAAGCGTTGGACTCAAGAAGGCACCTAGGGCTTGGTATTCCAAGATTGGCGAATACCTAATGAGTATGGGCTTCATCAAGAATGTTGTGGATCCCAACCTTTACTACAAGGTAGTCGACAGTGATCCTATGATCTTGGTATTATATGGTGATGACCTGTTTCTTACCAGAGCAAAGGAGCTCATAGTTGAATGCAAGAGGGAGTTAGCCTCTCAGTTTGAGATGAAGGATCCAGGGTTTATGCATTACATCCTAGGATTGGGATTGTAGCAAAAAATCAGATCAGATCTTCCTCAATCAAGGGAAGTATGCAGTTGAGATCCTAAGGAGATTCGATATGATGCTCTGCAAGTCCATGACTACACCAATGGTAACAAATCTATCGAATTTGGGTGATTCTGCTTCAAATTTAGATTTGGTGGATTCCACTGTCTACAAGCAACTTATTGGATCCTTGATGTACCTGATTTACACAAGCCGAATATTTGGTCTGCAGTAAAGATATTGAGTCAGTTCATGGTTGAGTCGAGGCAGTTGCAATGGGTGGTAGCAAAGCGTGTGTTGAGATACCTATGTGGTACACTTAGATATGGTCTCAAATATGTCTAGACATGGTTATACAGATTCGGCCTGGGAGGTAGTGCAGCAAACAAAAAGAGCACCTTTAGGTGTTGCTTCAGCTTGGGATCAGCCATGGTTTCTTGGTTTAGCAGGAAGCGGACTTATGTAGCACTGAGTACCGCAAAAGCAGAGTATATAGCAGCCATTTATGCAAGTCGTGAAGCAATGTGACTTCAGAAGTTACTTGTTGAACTATTTGATCAAATGCTTGAAACTCCCTTGCTATATTGTGATAATCAACGTTGTAACAAGCTTGGCAAATCTAGTCTTCCGTGACAAGTTGAAACATATCGAGATTAAATATCACTTCATCCAATACATGGTGCGTAAGGGAGCTCTTCAACTCCAACACATATCCACAAATGAGCAAATTGCAGACATTCTGACCAAGCCTCTGTCCAAGACAAAGTTTGTATACTTCAGAGCCAAGCTTGGTGTGGTGTTGAATGTCTCCCTCGCTGATAAGGAGTGCTGATGTTTGGAGCAGTTGCAGGCAGACATCCTCCTAGACGTAGCCATGGTGCTTTGCTTGATGGGTCATGGTATTTTGACCTGTGGAGGATGATGATATGTATATGAGGCCCTTATATGTAGCATTTCATGGTCATGGTGCTTGGTCAAGTGGTAGAAGGCGTGGATGCTTGCAAATCTACTCCCTAGTTCTAGAAGGCCCTGGTATAATCCTTCTTGATCATGGAACTTGATGAAGTGGCATAGGACTTAGGTTGCCCATCACATGCCTACCCGGATTTGGTATTCCTTCTCATAATAGAGTATATTTGACTTTCCCATTCGTAGAGATTAGATACCCCTGTGGAATGGTCAAGTCTACTCTAGCGTGGATGCCCACACACTAGATCTCTTCTGACACAAATGGACGTGCATATGAAGCAAACTCATGGAAATCATTCTTGAGATATGAAGACTCGTACATAAAATAATAAATTGAGGGCATGTGCAAATAAATAGATAAATATAAATAATAAGATAAAAAAAAATACCATGGGCAAATAACATAGTTTTATAAAACCCTATGAAGCAAACTCATGGAAATCATTCTTGAGATACGAAGACTCATACATAAAATAATAAATTGAGGGCATGTGCAAATAAATAGATAAATATAAATAATAAGATATAAAAAAATACCATGGGCAAATAACATAGTTTTATAAAACCCTGGGAGAGGCGATAACAAAAAATGATATAATAATTAATTAATTGAGCATCTAAATAAAGAGTAAAAAAGCGTGTCTTTTACATTTGAAAAGGCATAGTGAGACCTATTTAAAGGTCCATGTATTGTATTGTATTCATCATATTTTTATCAATCATTCATTTTTTTGGAAGTGTAACATATGATTGAATATTTCATTGTATAATTATTTTATGAAGAATCTGTTACATAAATTCATATGAAAAATAATTACCAGATTTGAAAGTGGAAAAATCAACACTTGTCATTTATGTAGATGACATCATATTACAGGTAGCGAGGCAAACATGATTAAACAGATAAAATCAAACATGAGTAAAGCTATTGGCATGATAGATCTAGGCCTCCTATATTATTGGGTGTAGAAGTTTGGCAAACATGTAACACAAACCAATCACACCAAGTGTTTGCTTGGCAAGTTTAGAATGATGGATTGCAAGATCTCACCTACATATATGCAAAAAGAGCAAAAACTTTCACCTAAGAAAAGGTGTTTAACGAGTCAGCATACAAGCAACCGGTGGGAAGCTTGATATATCTTACAACAACTAGGCATAATTTGAGTTATGTTGTAAGTTTCATTTCCAAATTCATAACACCACCAAAAACAGAGCATTAGACTATAACAAAAAAAATGTTGAGATATGTGAAAGGGACACTTAACTTTGGCGTTTTTTACAATGTAACCGGAGAAACAGAGCATTAGACTATAACAAAAAAAATGTTGAGATATGTGATAGGGACACTTAACTTTGGCGTTTTTTACAATGTAACCGGAGATCCCAAGTTGTGTGAATATTTGGATTCAGATTAGGCAAGCTGTGTGACCTATGTATATGTATTCAATCTTGGCACAAGTGTAATCACATGAACCAACGAAAAGCAATGGGCAATAGCCCTTTCATTGATAAAATATCCATGAGCAATGAAAAGAGCTTGTGAAAAAGTAATGCAAATGAAACAGAGTTAACACCCTTATTCTATGACAATCAAGAAGTACTCAAACTAGCCAAAAATCCAATCTTCCACGAACATACCATGCATGTTGAAATACATTACCACCTCGTCAAACAAGTTGTAGAAGAAGTCATTGCTGAGACAGTATTGTCCCACAAAGGAGCAAACGGCAAACATTTTCACCAAGTCTTTGGATCCTAAAAAGCATCAGCAAACATTTTCACCAAGTCTTTGGATCCTAAAAAGCATGGGAAATTTAGGTATACACTTTGGTGTAGTTGGTTGATTGACCATTAAGGAAGGATGTTAGAGTAGAAATTAGCTTTATATAGTGGTCAATTAGATATTATGCTTGGGCTTTAATAAAGTCACTTCCGATTTTATATTATTGTGTTTTATGCTTTAAGTCACTTCATTGTATTTCTCTATGTATCCCACATTCATAAAGTGGATTGAGTCGAGCTCATAGTAACTGTATATAAAAAAGTTCACTTTCTCATCTTGGCAATATATTACTATAACTCTTCCAAGTTATTTCATGGTTTCTTTATCTGCTCTATTTCCATGATATAGAGCAACGTGACATCCGAATCTACCCTCCCCACAAATTCCTAGTATTGTGTAAATTTCTAGAGAAGCACTTAACTGAACCAATTGCCTTGAAAAACCCAATGCTTTCAGAATTTCCATAAAACACATGCGATCTGTGGCTATAATGTTAATTTCATTAGAGCGACAAAATATTGAATTTCAAAAGTACAAAGTACACGCACAAAACAGGAAAAGCATCTTAAAGAAATTCCCCTTTTTCAACATGGGATGTTATTTATTGCATTGATTGTAAAACTAAAAAATCTATTGAACTTTGGAATATTCACATTAAAGAAGCAAGACGGTAGCAATAGCTAGTGATAATAACAATGAATTTGATAGGAAATTTCTAATACTTCGTGATCCGCAGTCTCCAGTTGATCTGATTTTTTTCAGATCAAATGTCCAACGGGAACCTTTCTATACTAAATGTCTACTGGAGAAGCCTCCTCAGCGTGGATTGGGTGGACACTGGATATATCACAGCTGATTGCAAGAATTTTTCCTGTACTGAATGGTTATGATGAAACATAGCACTCCTCATTATGTTGATCTTCTAAGCTGTGCTTGGGATGATGAAGTTTCATAATATCTATTCATCATAAAGCAAAAACGTAGCTTTCAAAGCATTAAAAGCTTGGAACAGTTTTCAAAAGAGTCCACGTGCTTTCAAAATTCTATAAATGATTCTATGTTTACTATAAGCCTCCTGCCCTTGATTTAACTCAAACATAATAGAGAGTTTTGTGTGCTATTTTTAATATAAAGTTGAATGTTAGAAAATCATCAGTACACACAGGATGACCATAAGTTTGTTCCACATGGAAAAGCAGAGAAAATGTTTACAATTCCTCCTAATTTCTTCATGTGGCCTTTAGTTCAAACCAGAGGTTGGCCCCAAACTGTGGATTGGATGGATGTATCCTAGCTGATTGCAAGAATTTTTCCTGTACTGAATGGCTATGATGAAACATAGCACTTCTCACTATGTTGATCTTCTATGCTGCTTGGGATGATGACGTTTTATAATATCCACTCATAAGAAAGCAAACATGTAGCTTTCAAAGCATTGCAAGCTTGGAACTTAAAGTCTTAATAAGAGGCCACGTGCTTTCAAAATTCTAAAAGTGATTTCATGTTTACTATAAGCCTCCTTGCCCTTGATTTAACTCAACATAATAGAGAGTTTTGTGTGCTATTTTTAATATAAAGTTGAATGTACACACAGGATGGCCATAAGTTTGTTCCACATGGAAAAGCACAGCAAATGTTTACAATTCCTAGTATTTTCTTCATGTGGCCTTTAGTTCAAACCAGAGGTTGGCCCCATACAATTTGTTTAGAAACAGAATCTGCAGCATAAGCAAACCTCAACAATCTGTTGACAATATGTAGCTAAGTTATGCAAATTTGTTAGTGGGGGATATGTTTACGAACAACTAAGCAACATTCTGTAATGAAACTTTAGACATACAAAGGACCAAAATGACCACAAAATCTTGAAAAAGAAAATGTAATCACAAGAACCTGTAAAAGGTCTGGAAGGTTCGAAAAACAACTTGAAGCTATTTTGAAACCTTACTGATAAAAATAGGAAACAGATGTATGACTTAGGAAAAACACTGAGAGCCTTCAAAATGGAAGGTTCCTTTCGAAGAACTGCTTTCATATTTCTGTTAGATTTGGAAAACAGTCTAAGCATGTCTAGCATAGTTTAAAGGCCACCATGAAACTAGCCGAGTGCATATTGAACTTCTAAAGTTCACCTACAACAGGGACAAAATTCAAAGAATCAATAGAGGCAAAAAATATAAATGCAGTAGTTTCCCAGGAACAACTCATGTCAATTTCTAGTGTCTCCATGTAAACAGAAGAAATTATAGGAACTGGGCCGTTGGAGATACATTCCCTTTTTGGTATAACGTGAGAAACTAGGATTCATTTGCTTCTCTTTTTGCAAATGCAAGTACAAAGGAAATCGCTGAAATAACACCTTAGGTGTTGAAACAATCTCTTTCTAACAATTGAGTTGTATCTTCATACTGATGAAGGAACAGCATCACTAAAACTGGGTTCACCACAACCGCTTTCCAGTTTTTTGGCCTTCAGTAAAGTCTAGTAAGTCGGCGATTGCCAGTAATATACACCGAAATCACTTTTGCCATGATTCTGCCAAAAATTTAGAATAAATTGCAGATGACAAATAAAGGAAAATTTGTGAAGTACATAACACTATTAATGATACATGTGAACTCATATAAACATCCAACATCAGACATACACATGCAATAATAAAGGATGAAATCAAAGGAATGAGGGGGAGCGGTGGCAAAGACATTAGCTTGCATGAAGATCAAAAATCTTACCTTGAGAAAGAGATTTGTGTATCCTTCCAATCAGATGAAACTACATTTGGGAAAAATCCTAAACTAATAACATTTTCATTCATTTACTGCACTTGCCTAGACAACCAATGTACAGGCTGAGGCACTCAACCACTAACAAAATTTGCCCAGAACTTGTCTGGTTCTTCGCCCTCCTTAACAACCTGCCAGTCACAATAAAACTTGAATGAAATAGCCTATTCATCTCTAATAATTAATCTATAAAATGAGTAAACGTGTCCAAGGTATGCATTCAAGTATAATTAAATGTGAATTAAACTGCTTTAGATAATATAAATAAATAACCAACACCCAGATTTTTGTATGCTCTAATGAGTCGTGACTGCTCTATAACATAACTGTTAAGTATATCCTCAGGCAGAGCCAATCATGATTTTGACAATTCAGATTACTGTGAAGCATCACCATTATAAAACAATTTATTCATTTTGCATGCTGGAGAAAACCAGTTTTTTCATTAAATGCAACGCTTGAGAAGACCGGAGTTTTAAATTTAAAGGCAATAGTGGAGAAGACCTCGCACTTTATGACGTTGGCCGGATCTACCAAGAAACAAGTCTCCCCAAGGAAAAAGAGAAACAATATCATAGAAGAGGCGAACTTTGCTAAGTTAATCAAAAGAAAGCCCCTTATAAGAATTCAAGAATTCAAAAATCTTTCTGGTGAATACCATTGGTAAGAGGTGGTGAATCAGTACCCTGATCTAAAAGTATGTCCTTATTCTTGTAAGACAAACGAAGGAATGTGAGCCCATCAATTATCAGAACTCTGAACAGCATAGCAGCAAAATCTTGTCAGAAAGTATGCAGCAGTGACAAAGATCTGGAGACATTCCATGAGAATGGTAAACGTGCTAGATTAGCTAGTAAAAAATTTACAATGAGCAGGTAGAGCCAATGATCAAGATTAAAGACATGAAGAAAAGGGAAGCACTACTGGAAATATCGAAGGACTTGGCAAAGTCAACACTATTGATTTTCAGTTCATAGCTAAGTAACTGGAGACAGCCTTTAGGCTTGAACTGTCTCGTGTCCGCATGTTGGACACAAACATGTCTTAACACAGTGTCGGACACATGTTTTGGACCTGTGCTAAAACAGGACACGTCCAAAACATGTGTCTGATACCGTGTCCCAAAAACAGGACACATATAACTCGAAAGAGCAGCCCATGAGTTATACAGAAACAATTTTACTCTCACTCATTCACATTTTTAAGTGAGGCTTGAGCTCTGAGAGGGGGCTTTTTGCAGGTGAAGAGCATAAGGTTTCCAATGGATTGGAAGTGACTTGAGGGCAGATTTTAGTGAGAGCATTGCAAGTTTTCCAGTAGGCAGCAAGAAGAATGTCTCAGATTGAAAGGACAGATGGTAAAGGACAAAGGAGAGGGCGGAATATCCCAGTTGGTGTGTCTCCGACTCTCCCCTTCTCCAAATCCAAACTTGAGTTTATCTAATGCTGCAAGTGCTCCATTTGCTACTAGGGGATGTTAGTGTTGCATATAACCCTGTATTAGCAAGACAGCAGGCCCAAGAGAAGAAATACCCCTTGTGGAAACATGTAACAAGAAAATCAGGGCCTGGGGCAAAACTGGGTGGGGAGGGAATGTGATTTGGACTTGTAATTTCTGCAAGAATGAGTTCTATTATGAGTATATGATTCTATCATTCACGTATGCATTCTGAATCATGATTTGTGAATGTGTAATGTATATTGATTCTAATTTCTATTGAATATTGTAAACATTCTAGTTTCTAACAAAAATGGATCTGTCTATATTTTTTGTAATATATATATATAGATATAGATAACGTGTCCTCCGTGTCCTGATTCCGAAGGGTCGTCGTGTCCGTGTCGGATACTCGTGTTCCTGTGTCCTCTGTATCCCGTGTCCTCGTGTCCGGTGACTTAGGTTCATAGGCATTATGCAGTTTCTCAAAATCACTTGTGATGAGCAGAAATCCCTGCATATAAACATCATCCTACTCGTTGTAAAAATCCTGTGAGACTATGTAGTTTTCAGAATATATTTTTTTATTTTGTATTATGTATTTGATGGCCACTTCTTATATAGAAGTCATCAAGGTTCTGTCTGTCATATAAGACCATTTCTGTAAAGGGCAAAAGATTCTAGATAGAAGTTGGGGCTATTGGTCTTTGGCAACCCGCCATCTTGGCAGCATAATTATCAGCATTTTGATCTGTCATCTTGGCCAAAAGACAATGTAATATTCATTAGGGAAGTTTTGAGGTCTAAAATGGGCCTCATAAGGGAAATAATAAAATAAGAGTTATAATAATAAAAGAAAAGTTCTAAATTTTGAAGGGGAAAAAGAAAGACTACTTTCTTATCTTATTTTTGGCATATCTCCTTATCGACTCACCCAAATTTCGAGTTTGGGGACTCGTTGGATGCAGAATTAAATTTTGCATCCAACCCATACCCACACTACATACTTCAGAGGTGCCCACAACACCCAAAAATGAAAATTTCAATAAAAAACGTATTTTAATAATAAAATACGTTTTTTATTGAAATTTTTATTTTTGGGTGTCGTGGGTACCTCTGAAGTATGTAGTGTGGGAATAAAATAATAAAATACGTTTTTTATTGAAATTTTCATTTTTGGGTGTCGTGGGTACCTCTGAAGTATGTAGTGTGGGTATGGGTTGGATGCAAAATTTAATTCCGCATCCAACGAGTCCCCAAACTCGAAATTTGGGTGAGTCGATAAGGAGATATACCAAAAATAAGATAAGAAAAAAGTAATTTTTTTCCCTCCATGTTTTTTATAAATTTTACCCTTATGTTTGACATCATCATCTTGAATCCTATTGGTTCTTATAAAGTGAAATTTAATAGTACAATTTTTTTTTAGGCCCATTTTTTACCTCAAAACTCCCCTAATGTTTATAACGACAAAGTAAAAACCTTTTTCTTTGACGAAAAAACAAAAAAGAGGTGGCACAAAAAAATTTATAATTACATGAGTCAAATCCACACAAATTGGATGGCTGGCTGGCCACTGACTGTAATATGCCATAGGTTAACTAATTCCCTCTATCCTATTGTCGGATTTAAAAAACCAAAATAATTATGTGAGCTCGTTTCAATGGAGCACTTCATCCAACACTCGTCATATCTGTATTAGCTCTATTGTTGGTGACTGAAAAATTCCATTGCATGACATAATGATAAAACACTATCTATCCCTTTCCCATATCTTTATCCTACACCACTATCATTATAATAGCAATCATCATATGACACTCATTGGATCTATTGTTTCAATATTAGTGATTGAAAAAATCCATGGCATGACATAAATGATAAAATACTATCTATCCATTTCTATTTATATCTTATCATTAAAATAGCATTTCATCATATTTATATATCTTATATAAGATTTTAATATTTTATATTTATGTTTTTACTTTAATGGATGTTATAGCTTTCAAAGTGAAATTTCATTGTAGTATACATATATAAAAAGTTAACATTAATATTAATTTTCAGTTAATGAAATCGATATATTAAAATAATAATTAAACTTTTAGGTTAATGAAATCAAATTGGTAAATAATAATTAAAATTATTTTTATAATAACTTTACGTTTGGGCCACCTTGGTTCACAGATTCTACACCGGTCCCAGCAGGTGTCCTCTTTGTGAAAATTTTGCTGAAACCATTGATCATTTATTTATTTATTGACAATTTGCCTGTGATGTCTAGAGTCACCTCTCTACACTTGCTGGCTCTCGTCTTTGTTGGGCTGGAAACAATGTCAATATTGCCTGGAAGACATGGTCTCGTAGTAGCTCCTTTGTTGCCCTATCTGCGTTCACTGCATGGGGAATTTGGCTCACCAAGAACAAGGTAATTTTTGATGATATTTATATTCCAGCTCAGATTATCGCAGAACGTTGTTATGGTATTTTCAAAGCTTTCTCTCAGGTGGTCTCTAATAAACCAGCTCGCTCCATCACTCCTCCATTAGTGGATGCTTCTTACCCCTGGGCCTTCGTGGATGGAGCTTCACAAGGTAGGCCTTGGGTCGGTGGCGCCGGTGGGATCTTTCATCTTACCAACTCTCTATCCATCCAGTTCGCTGCCGGTCTGGGTCATGTGACGAACAATATCAATGAATTCTCAGCTTGTCTCATCCTCTTGAGGCTCTCTCACTCATATGGGGTTCAACATCTTCAGATTTTCGGTGACTCTAAACTGGTTTTCGATTCCCTCAAGTTGAGCAAGCCTCCATGGAACATTTTTCACCTTCCTTTCTACAAGGCCATTGACAGGATCAGACCTCTTTTCAGCCGGTTAGTCTTCCAGCATACTTTCATGAAGAACAACTATGAGGCAGATCTGCTCTCCAAGAAAGGACTTATTTTGCCGGCTGGTTATATGAACAAATGGGAGATGTCTAGGGGCATCTTGACGTCCTTGGGACACTCATGCCTCTAGTTTCTTACTTTGTTGTTGTTTTTGTAATGGCTTATCAAGCAGAAAGTTTTCTTTCTGCTGAACATTGGCCTTACAGACAGATCAGTTATCAGACCTCTATTGTGGGATGTATGAACATGTCGAATATGAACATTATGGTTTTATCAATAAAACTATGACTTTTTTTCTTGGAAAAAACTTTTAGTTATATATAATATATAAAACCAAATATATAAAATTTCATTATTATATATATATATATACAAAGTTAACATTAATATTAATTTTAGGTTAATGAAATCAATATGGTAAAATAATAATTAAAATTATTTTTATAACAACTTTAGCATTCCTAAAATCAGTTTTATTATAATGGTATGGTAAAGTTAATTGACTTTAGTCCAAATGGTGGTAGAATGTAATAATAACTAAATACATGGTAAAATTAATTGAATTTTGTCTTCTGGGATGAAGTGTTATTTTCTTTTACTTAGGTTTTATTACCATAAGTCAAATGATGAACTCATATTATTGAATATATAATCATTGAATATTGTTTTATGGGATGAAGTGTTATTTTTTTTTACTTAGACTTTCTTCCAATAAGTCATATGATGAACTCATATGATTGAATATATAATCATTGAATTTTGTTTTATGGGATGAAGTGTTATTTTTTTTTACTTAGGTTTTATTCCAATAAGTCATATGATATAATCAGTATATTGTTGTATAAGCTTCAAACCCTATTGTTGACTTGACTTGACCTTATCCCCAAAAATTTAAGATTGTATAGAATGAAATGTTTTTTTTTACCTAGGTTTTATTCTAATGAGTAATATGATGAACTAAAATATGAATATATAATCATTGAATTTTGTTTTAGCGGATGAAGTGTTATTTTTTTTACTTAGGTTTTATTCCATTAAGTCATATGATGAACTAATAATCAATATATTGTTGTATAAGCTTCAAACCCTAATGTTGACTTGACTTGACCTTATCCCCAAAAATTTAAGATTTTATAGAATGAAATGTCTTTTTTTACTTGGGTTTTATTCTAATAATTAATATTTTTTTTACAAAAATTGGGAAAGGTATATATTAAAGGGGCTGTGCACAGCCATTCAGTACAAAATTACAGCAGTAAGAAGATGATAACAGGAAAATAGAGTCTGAAACAAAAATAGGCCAGAGAGAGGGCCTTCAAGAGCCGCTATAGAAGTTCTTATTTTGAATATTAACAGTGATAGTGTAAATTCGGATAAACTGCTAATTTAAAACTATACAAAAAAACAAGAACTATATGGAGATCATTTAGGTTTGCCTGGAAACCCCACAGGCTGGGTAACAGAGTCTTCTTCCATTCTCTGAGTGGTTGCACCTTGATTGTCTTGAGCGTGACTTCCCTGGTTCAGCTGCACCAAATTCTGTAGATCTTCCTGAATACAATCAATCTTACCCATAATCTCTTTCATGTCCATATCATGTTCATCAATTCTTGCATCGTGGCAGCTGGTCTCGTAGGAGATGTAGCGCACATCATCCACTAATTGCTTGACTTCCTTTGCAGTTTCCCTATTGTAATTTGTCGGTGATTCCTACAGCCGCGAAATCTACCAAACGTTGTATATTGACCTTCAAATCATCAAAACCTTCCTTAACACTTCACTAGATTGGGTCCATACCTCTATGCTCCATGCCAAATACATGTGGTGGTTTTATGCGAAGATTCTGCCTACACTCGGGAGAAGCAACTGACCGTTCCATGAAACCACCTAAGAAACGCTGAAAGATACTCCGCTCAACAGAACCCACTATATTATGGATGAAATCGACAAGCAAAACAGGGGGCATGTCCACTACGTCTCCGAGAAGCAGAGAGGAGAATTGGCATCCAAGCTCACCAACAACAGAGGAGGAAAATGTAGCCTCCAGACGCTCAAGCAGAATGTAGCACCCAAGCACACCAGCAACAGAATACACAGGCGGATTGAAACCAAAAGATGGCAGAGTCAAGACATAAACCAGATCCAAAGGCCGAAAGAAACATAATTATAGGAAGACCGTGGATAACAGCCACCCAACAGAGAGCTCGAGAGTATTCTGCAAGGAAGTCTGCACCTCGTCTCTAGGAAGAAGCTCAAAATCATGGAGGAACAAAGGCAAGCATAAGGGAGGGGGACGGAGGATAAAATCCCAAGGGAGAGCCATAGCGCGTGCAAAGGGATGGGCAGGGGCGTGAGAGCAGAGCGCGGAGTGAAGGCTGGAGAGGACAGGTTGTTAAGGAGGGAGGGTGGTGGATAGCACGCGTCCCAACGAAGAAAGCTCGAGCTGCCAGGAAGCAACGCAGCCTCCAAAACCATAAACCAATGCTTAACTTTTAATCCAAAGTCACGACCTAGCAAAGGGAAGAAGGCCCTTGTAGAAACTTAGGGAATGGGCTTAGAACTAACCTCTTCATCATTAAGATGAATGGAACCTTGAGGAAGAGAGGCACTTCTATTTGCCAAAGAATCTGCCTTGGCATTATTTGCTCTTAGGATATGGTAGTAGGCAATGCTAGCAGGAAGTGGAAGATGAGTGATCCTGTTGTAAAACCTCCTGCATTTGATGGAGCCTGCTGAAAAGCCCGTCATCATCTTGAGGATAAGATGTCGAGGATCCCAAAAAACTAGTAGACTTGAGATGATTCTTTTATCTAGCATTTCCAAACCTTGAATAAGTGCCAACCACTCAGCCTTATTGTTGGTCTTGTGTCCCAATCCCCACGCAAAGGTCTTTACCATTTATCCTCAAGGGTCAAGGATGACCCCTCCCGCACCTGCCTCCCCAATTCTAATAAGTAATATCATGAACTTATAATGAGTATATTATTGTATAAGTTTAAACTCTATTGTTGACTTGACCTTATCCCCAAAAAACTAAGATTCGCCATTAGTACCATCTTCAAAATTTTAAAAATAATAATAATCAAGATAATTTCTTATAAAAAGAAATCTTAATCTTAATATATATTAAAATAATTAATAAAAATATTTTTATAATAACTAAATATATTATATTCTTATAATTATATCATATTCTTATAATTATATAAGTTTACATTTCTTATAATTATATTATATCCTTATAATTATAAGAGTTTACATAAATGTAGAGCTCTAGCAATTTTATATTATATTTGTTATATTTTTAACTTTTTAATATCAATGTTCCCCCAAGGTTCCGGGACGGCGGGACGCAGGTTCAGGGAGACGCACATTCGAGACGTGTGGAGACCACCCCCAAATTTTAGAGAAATTCAGCGGGGACGGCAGGACACGATAGTCATAAAAATTTAAAAAATAGGAAAAATATAAATCCCAACAATAACAAACATTCATCATTCTGGAATCTGCACTCATGCAATGTAAATGCAAAATTCAAAGTCCAAACACATTACAGGATTCATCAAGATTATCATTATATTAATAATAATTTATGAATGTATCAATATGAATCTGTGATTAACATGCACATCATATTTGATAATCTTCAGATTTGACCCTTTAAGTGATTGAAAAAATGAACCAATGATACTAGATAGTATGATACTGCACGTCAACAAAATAATTTAAGTTTTAATTTTTAAACAGACATTGCAAATTGCAATAAATTTAAAATTACTAAACTAGTAAACACTCAACAGTAAACAGTCACACTAAAGGTCAAAGACATTGAAATACTAAATACTAAAATAGTAAATTAAGATTGCTCAAAAATAGGAAAGAGTCAAAAAGTCAAAGACTCAGTCATCAGTATGAATAATAACTATAGTCTATAAATATATAGAGTCCAAGCTAAAATATTGCTCCCACTCGGCCCTGGCAGCAACAATCCCTCGCGGCAACAAGCTCAAGGCTGCAACAGGCACGGGCTCTCTCCTCTGACGTGCAGCAAAAGTCACGGGCTCTCTCCTCTCGCGCAGCAACACTCACGACAGCAACAAGTTGCAACACGATCTCTCCTCTCCTTGCAGCAACACTCACGAATCCAAGTTACGGCTGTGTATTTGTTTCACGGCCATTAATAGTTTAGAATTCTACTTTAGGTTAGACATTGTAAATTAAATTTAGTTTTTAATATATGTTTTTATGTTTTAAATTTAAAATTTTATTATTATTTAGTTTTTAATATTTTTTATGTTTTAAATTTAAAATTTTAATATATAAGTAGTTTATAACTTTATAAATAATAAAATTTTATGTTTTATTAAATGGTTTTAATTTTTTTAATGATTTATTTAATTTTTTTTAAATTAAGAAAAAAAATTCGAAAATATCCTTGGGAAGTTTCGGGGTGGGATGCCCACAAGTCTCGACGAAGTCCCCCCAAGTTTTGCCGCCCACCGAAATGTTTCAGTGCGCGTCTCACCAAGTTTCGACAAAAGGGGGATGTCCTGAAACGTTTTGCATGGATTTCCGGAGTCCCCGGGACCGAGAAACGCTGAAACGTGTCCCCGTGTAACACGGTCTAATATATATTATTGCTATTTCCAAATAGTAAATTTTGACGAAACTTCTTCTAATTATATAAGAATACATATTTATATTATATTTGTTGTATTTGTAATTTTTTAATATATATTATTGCTATTTCCAAATAGTAAATTTTGATGAAACTTCTTCTAATTATACAAGAATACATAAAATTATAATTATATTATATTCTAATAAGTTCAGAAAAATGTATAAATTATATTTTTATTTTTTAACATATATTATTGCTATTTCAAAATATTAAATTTTGATGAAACTTCTTATAATTTATAAGAGAGCTCTAGCATTTTTATAAAAATGCTATATTTGTTATATTTTTTTATTTTTTAATATATATTATTGCTATTTCTAAATAGTAAATTTTGACGAAACTTCTTATAATTAAATAAGAATACATAAATTATAATTATATTATATCCTAATAAGTTCAGAAAAATATATAAATTATATTTTATTTTTTAATATATATTATTGCTATTTCAAAATATTAAATTTTAACGAAACTTCTTATAATTATATTATATTTTTGTAATTATATAAGAATATATTAATTATAATTATATTATATTCTAATAAGTTTAAAAAATGTATAAATTATATTTTTAACTTTTTAATATATATTATTGCTACTTCCAAACAGTAAATTTATATTTGTATCCCCACTCCCAATGCTCCCACTTTCCGGAAACTCGTGCAACCATAAAGAAAATTTATGACATGATATAAATGATAAAACACCATGCCCTTCCCAAGTTCCGATATCTTTTTTCCTATTATTAACCTATCATTAAACATCCTGCCAATCAAAGAAGCCCACTTACCAAAGAAGTGAAGTTCCCTTGTCATATTTAAATATCCTGCCAATCAAAGAAGCCTACTTATCAAAGAAGTGACGTTCACTTGTCATATTTAAAAGGGTGTTAGTCTAAATATTCTATGTTTTCAAACTTTTTCAAGTATATTTTCCGTCTTGTTTTATTTGAAGTTCGGTTGGAATTCTATAAAAAATCTTACAACACATATATAACTATAAAAATTGCATAATCTGGGTGACGTGTGGTATTTGAGGATGCTAAATATATTTATGCATTCAAAAACGCAATTTAAACACTTCCAAATTTGGATTTTACCAAAAAAAAATTTACCAAATTCCAACCAAAAACTACCGAAAAAGCCCAAATAAATAGACTACTCCTTTAAAAGGTTCTATCTTTATTCTATAATATACCCCTGTTCATCTGGGGAGGCACGGGGGGCAGGGTTCTTTTTGCCTCGGATGGAAAACAAGAATTGTCCTATTCGTGGGGCCTTGGACTCGAATCAAACAATATGGCTGAGGCTCTAGCGGCAACAGCTATCCATTGAGCTGCAGAGTATTTAATGCGGTTGCAGCAAGCTTAATGATCGTTGGATCTTGAGCTGCTCGAGATCCAACGATCATTAAGCCTAATAAATCCGCATTAAATGCTCTGCAGCTCAATAGATAGCTCTTGCAGGCTCTGGCCCTCTGGCAAGGTCTCCACCTTGCCAAAGCTCAAGGCAACAGCGACATCGTGGTGACTGGCGATTCTAGACTTGTTATTCAAGCACTCGACACAAGCATCCCCTCGAGGATCTGAAGATACGACAGCTAATTAAGAAGATCCAAATTTTCACCTCCTCCTTTCAAAAAATCAAAGCTTTTCATGTTCTCAAGAAAAATAACAAGTTGGCCGACTTAGCAGCAAACCATGCTTCTTCTCTGGACCAAGGTATTCTCGAGCTGAATGATCACAGGAATAGTTGTTTTATTCCCTAAAGTTGTTAGCCCCAGCTGCTTTCATGACCATGAGATTAAGACTACTGGAACCTATGTCGTGGCCCTCCACGTGGTTCATCCAACTCTTTAAGGCATGTCCCATCCACGCTCGTGGCACGTGATGATTTTCCAAGCTGGCACGTGGTGGATGGCATGCGCCACGGGCTGGATTTAATGAGGATGAGAGGTGGTTCGTCCGGCCCTGCTCCTTGTCCGCTCCATCCTCCGTCACCTTGATTGTGTATGCCCTCAGCCTTGTACTTCCGGAGATCTCCTGTGCTCCTGCATCACCTAGAATGATGACCCGCAAAAGCCCTGGTTCTATACAAGGTGGCGGATGGTTGCCTCTTTATCATCGTTGGTTTATTTGCAAACCCGGCCGACTCTCTGCTCCTTTGTGTAATCATGGACTCCTCCTCGCTCGCTCTGCACATCGATGATGACATCCAGGACATCAGGAATAAGTTGAAAAGAATGAATCGCGTCCTGCATAGCGTGGACACAGAGGGCGGACGTCGTTTGGAGAATGTGGATCAAGACATGATCCAGTTAAGGAGTTTGAACTCGGGATCCAAAAAATTGAACAGGTGTTTATCAGGTTTTTGGCTGAACTAGAAATTAAGGTTGAAAAACTGGAACTGAAAGTGATGAAGTTGGAAGTGGAGGCTCGCCCCGGCTACTCCTCGCACCACGGCAGAAGTGCTCGTTAAATCATGTATTCTCTGGCTTTGGACCTGTTTGCTTGCTATAGTTGCTTTTGTTTATTTTACTTTTGTGTAAAACACTCTCTAGGTGCCTTTTGGGAAACTCGATCAGTATGGGCTGTTTTATGAATTTTGTTTGCCGCTTCCACAAGGGCACTGGATTTTGCCGCTTCCATAAGGACTTTTGGAATTGCCGCTACCTCAAGGGCGTCTGAACTCTGCGGTCTTTTTACAGTGGTTATACCACTGCCTCTTAATATAACCATTTCTGTTTCAAAATTATACTCCTGCTCATCATTCATGACACTGACATTTTCTGTCAGTGGGTAAGTTTTGATTGCCAAAGGAAATTCATCCACGCGACGTTGCAATTTTTACTACATGGGATCCAAAATACATTAAATGGATAAAAGCTGGCTGCATAAGAACCACATCTAATAGCCCATTCTTCAGGATGGATTCAACATAATAATGGTTGGCATGTGATCTTTTCTATTATCAAATTTTTTTAACTAAAATTTAATCATAACTAAAAAATCTGTATTTGTTTTAGTGAACAAAACACTCCATGTCATGACATAAGTGATAATTACTCTGTCCCTTTCTTTGTGCTATTATAATCTGATCATTATTAAAAGTTCCCATCCGTATAAACCAACCATGTCATATTTAAAAGGTTACATCATTATTGAGTTATGACATGCTACACATTTTCCATTCAATACATTAACCCTTTCCATGGTTAATTGTCTAAAATTAAATTTGAAGAATGCCTTTGCATGGGGACAAGGGCATGACACAAATAATGAAGCTCAAGCCCTGGCACTGGCAGCCATCAAGGAATCAAGCTTCTGAAACCCAGAACAGATGGGTCATGACCCTATAGCCATCATTGGTCACTCCACCACAATCATTTGAGCATTGACACAAGAAAAAGGACCCCCCTTCCCCTCGTATGGATTGAATTATTCAAAGAATACCTCCATTGCTTCAAATCTTTTGAGATGTTGTCTTCTACCAGCAGAAGCGGGAACATAACACAAAAGCAAATGAAATTGTGATTGCAAGAATCTTGAGACCATAGGGACGTTTGTTGACCAGGTCAGAGGGTGGGGAACAAATCTGCATTGATGTAATCACATGAGAATGAATAGCAATTGTAAAGAAGGGATCCATTCCCTTCCCCTCATGTGACATGTCACATTAAGGGAAATCTCACAAAGGGAGTATTGCCCCCAACGTAAGCCCCCATGATACAATCCTCGCAAAATACCCAAGACTTCAATGCCTGGTATGAAACTCCTTCTAATGCAGGCAAGGGAAATTCAACAAGGGATGCAGACTATCTTTTCAACCTGCCCGGGAACAATGCGAATTTCTGGAGTATAGAAGGACTTGGGTGCTTTGGTTCTCTCATTCATTCCCTAGTCCCACTCAAGAATTAACTGTTGTTTTCTTAATCCTCATTTAATTGCAAGCCCTGAGGTTTAGGCATCTCACTCAAAGGGTCTTGGACTTCTGCCTCAGACATGGAGAATATTGCTGTGGCACGGTAGGACTCGGGAGATATTCATGAATTAAGGATGTGCCTGCAGAGGTCCGTTAAGGATGTAGCAGTTTCCCGAGCCTGTTTGTCAAGGACTTCGTTCACTTCAGATGCATGGTGAACCAATTTCAAATCTCAGTTTAAGGAGGCCAATAAAGCCCAAAACCTGTTCAGTGTGGAATCTGGAAAATACATTCTGGAATTTTGGGATTGGGAGAAGGTATCTCAGGGCTCTATCTCCAATCTCAGAATAAATTCTTTCGAGCTAAAAGCCTCCCCCTCTGTGATACAGGACCTCCTTGTCAGTGTGCTGTTGACCTTTCCTCTCAGTAGATGTTAATTTCTGTTTTGATCCATATATGTCGTTATTGGAAATACTCCGATTCCTTTCATTTATGCCATCTAAAGTCTCTTATTAACTCCTCTCAGTAGATGTTGTTAACAACCTCTGCACGAGAACCCAAGCAGAGTTGGACCCATATAGCCGGGAGGAGTCGATTGCTGGCTCTCTGATAGGGTTACAATTCTGCAATTGTTAATTTATGTTTTGCAAATATATTTTACTCTTAGACCAGTCTGTAAGGCAAATACTCCTCCATGTTTGGAGCAGGACTTAGTTATTTTTGGAACACACTATCTAGAACTATGCTGTGTGGGAGTGCTCCCCACCCCTTCGCTCCCGCTACCAAAGCTCGCTTCCTTCGGAAGCTCGTGTTGTTAACCTTTCCTCTCAGTAGATGTTGTTAATTTCTGTTTTGATCCATATATGTTGTTATTGGAAATACTCCAATTCCTTTCATTTATGCCATCTAAAGTCTCTTATTAACTCCTCTCAGTAGATGTTGTTAACAACCTCTGCACGAGAACCCAAGCGGAGTTGGACCCAGATAGCTGGGAGGAGTCGATTGCTGGCTCTCTGAAAGGGTTACAATTCTGCAATTGTTAATTTATGTTTTGCAAAGATATTTTACTCTTAGACCAGTCTGTAAGGCAAATACTCCTCCATGTTTGGAGCAGGAAGACTTGGTTATTTTTGGAACACACTATCTGGAACTATGCTACGTGGGAGCAACCCCCACCCCTTCACTCCCACTCCCAAAACGCTCCCAAGGTGCTCCCTTCCTTTCCTATACTAGGATAATCATTTGATGATAATGTTATGGTACCTCCCTTCTTTGCCAAGCTCCTACAAAAAAATTTATGGTTAATTATTAATTTATTTGATGATAACGTTATAAGTTATAACTACTAGATGATTGATGTTATATGGTTTAATCCATGTATTCTATAGCTAATTGAACATCCTACATATTTTTTAAATATAAATCCATACAAATATATTAAAATATATACTATACAAAAAAGCTCCCGAAACGGGAGCTTTTGAAATTTTCGCTTTTCGCTCCACTCCCGCTCCACGCTCCCAACAGCATAGATCTGGAACACTGCTGCCCCATCTGTTACTGAACTTAATATTATATCTTTTTTTAACTTCTATGAAGGTTCTGCATGCAAGGCCATAGTAGCAAGTTTTTTAGTAAAATAATAGTTGTTGCTTTAAAAAAAGGTAATGTCTATCTTGTATGTGTGGATATCTTTGTGTAATGTCCTCTTCCGATTAGGCCTTGAGGCCCAAAACCGCTAACCTATGTGATTCCTGTGGGTTTGAGCGGTTACTGACAGCTAGGGAATCAGCTAAGGACTGATGCCATCCATAGAAGAACTAGGGCATCATCATTAGGTCAAGAAGGGCCACCGGGGCCAAAGGCCACCTCCGTGCATGCCATCCAAGCATTATTTAATGGTGCATGCACTCATTAAGTCTCCAAACGCATGCATGCAAGTCAACTGCAAATTAGAAGATAAAGTGACCTAATTAGGTCAAAGATTAGGGTTTTTGCAGTTGAAAGTTATAAAAGGAGGATAAAGCGAAAGGAGACTTCACTTTTGATGATTATTATTTTGGGAGCTCTTGGATAGCAGCACAGCGTGCCGCACAGTAGTTGGGGTTGGAGACGGAGTCTTCAGCTAGCGGGATTTCGGCAGTGAAACATCTGCCCTAGTCTCATTCAGGGTAAGCCATACAGGTTCACCATTTGCTCTTACATTCATTCATAAGTTATCTAGTATACGGTATAGATTGTTGCAGGGACACGTGTGCAGCCGTAAAAGGGGTTTTCAACCAGAAAGCCCTAATCAGTTGCTGGGTCTTCAGATCTCAGTTTTGCTTCGAAAATCAGGCACCATTCTCATCATCGGCATCATACTCCGGTACCCGGTGATTATCAGATCCATCCGTGCTCATCCGGAGCAGTTACCAACTATTTTCGGGATCAAGGAGGCATGAGCAGCTGCCTCTTTGGAGCAAGTCGCTATCCTGCCTAGAGACCTCAGAAACTCCGCATGTACCAAGCATTCTCTCCGGCACGGGAAGGCTATCATTCCTGCAAATCGGCAGCGTCATCGGACACCTCCTTCACTGAAAACGTCACCCTTTTCTGACTTGGGTTCTTGCTGCTAGGGGTTTCACCGGAAGCAGAAGATATATGTCCATCTCCAACTCAATTCTTGTTGCTTGCATTCTCTCTCAGGAGCAGTCTAGCCGGCTTATCAGTGGTAAGTGTTCATTCTATCTCACAAACCCTAACCCTAATTTTTGCTATAAAATAGGGATTTTTGCATGGCAGTTTGCATGCCCAGTTGTACCAGCATATTTGCTTAGAAATAGAAAATATCGGGATTTGGGATATTACACTTCGTTAACCTCCCCCCTCCTTAAATGTTGTCAGCAACCTCTAGGCATCACAGGAATGCCAAATGGAGAGGGGACTCTGACACTGCTAGCCAGGTGGAGTCAATTGGTGGCTCTCTGATATGGTTACAAGTATGCAATTGTTAATCGATGTTATGCAAGTATATTTTACTCTTACACCAGTCTGTAAGGCAAATACTCCTCTGTGTTGGGAGCAGGAAGACTTGGTTATTTTTGGAACACACTATCTCGAACACTGCTGCCCCATCTGTTACTGAACTTAATATTATACTTTTTTTAACTTCTATGAAGGTTCTGCATGCAAGGCCATAGCAGCAAGTTTTTTAGTAGTATAGTAGTTGTTGCTTTAAAAAAAGTAATGTCTATCTTGTCTGTGTGGATATCTTTGATGACATTCACCCTCCTTAAATGTTGTCAGCAACCTCTGGGTATCACAGGAATGCCGAGGGGGTTCTGACACTGCTAGCCAGGTGGAGTCGATTGTTGGCTCTCTGATAGGGATTTAATTAGCAATTGTTAATTTCTGTTTTGTAAGTTTATTTCACTCTTAGGCCAGTAAGCAAGGCAATACTTCTCCATGTTTTGGAACAGGAATTGGTTACTTTTGGAACACACTGTCTGGAACACTACTGCCCCATCAGTTCTTGAACTTAGTATTAAGATGTTTTTTTAGTTCTATTAAGGTTCTACATGGAAGGCCGCAGCAAGATTTTTTATTAATATTAATAGTCATTACTTTTTTTTTAAATGTAAACTTAATTGTCAATCAAATATCTCTTGCACAACAACCGTTATGGACTACATGGGACCCAAAATACATCAGAAGGATAGGGACTGGCTACACAGATGTAATAGCTAAGAGCTGAGTCTGATAGGCATGTGATCAAAAGCATAAATTGGATATCACCAGATACAACATGTCAAGAAAACCTCGTAGTTTGGGAAAATGTGACATGATTATGTTTAGAAATAATTTTAAAAGAGGGAGATACTGTGTTGCATGGGTACCCGTACCCAGGGGTCGGGTACACGTACCGGTACCGGGTACATGTACCGGATACTTGGGTACGGCAATGGTACGTACCCTCATGTACCATGAACAGTGTTGCCGTACCGGGTACGCGATAATAAAAAATCTGGTACGTTTGCAGAAAATGGTACGGTGTACCCCGATTTTCGTACCCGTATCCACGTTTCCTGGCAACATAGGGGAGATACTAATGGATTGGAAAATAGTTTAATCTTTCATCAAATTGTATATGTCAATTCATTCCAAGACATCACATTATGTTTAGAAATAATTTTAAAAGAGAAAAGGGGAGATAGTAATTTAAGAAATTCTTAAACTTTAAAGTCAGGATATCAAGAAGATATGGAATAGATTGAGGCTTAATACACAGATGGATGTAGCATCAACCATCATTATATCATCTGACATTTTGAATTTCCGTGAGATATGGAAAAAAAATAAGTATATCTGCATAATCATCCTCGGGAATTGAATTAAAGTTGGAGGAATTCAGTAACAATGATCAATAGATTCCTCCACATATTTGGTTCCCAACCTTAATAAAATTTAAAGGATAAAAGAAAAACATTAAGCAAGCATAAAGGAAAAACGCTTACAAGATAAGAAGCACATGTAGGATATGAGCAAAACAGGAGAGGAAACACAAAAATTATACTAGTAATCCCAAATGACCAGATGACAATCGATGGGACTGGTAAATTAGAAATGTATTAATTATATTCAGGGGAGTGGCAATAACCAATTCATGAAATGATGAACTTGAAAGGACTAAAAAGGTCGAAAAGATAGGGAGTCAATAAAGGCTGATAAAATTGTGCTTTGCCTATACTTTGAGTCTCCTCTACAGAAGTACCATGTCAATCATACATGAAGTAAAAATCAGACACTAGCCCTTCCCAAATGTGAAGTAGATTAATCGCCAAGTTCTATCAAATTCAGGGATTGGGATGGTAAAAATTTGGACCCCTTTATGAACCCTGAAATATGACCTAAATAGATTAGAACTTACACAGAAGAGGAAACACAAAAATTATACTATCAATCCCAAAAGACCAAATGACAATCCATGGAAATTAAAACTTATACAGGAGAGCAAAAACACAAAAATTATACTAATAATCCCAAAAGACCAAACAACAATCCATGGGACTGGTAAATTAGAAATGTATTAATTATAGTCATGGGAGTGGCAATAAACAATTTATGACATGATGAACTTGAAAGGACTAAAAAGGTCGAAAAGATAGGGAGTCAATAAAGGCTGAAAAAATAAAACAATGAGCTAGCATCAACCATCTTATCTGCCATTGACAGTTTTAGATTCCCATGCCTGCTATGTTTATAGTAGTATCTTTATATTCCAACAATAGATCTGCGAAGTTGCAAACCACCTGTTAAAAAAGATGAAATGTTCAATCTCTACCTTCTGCAAAACCTTGGGTTATGTCAATGTCTTCCTCAAGTGTTAACTGCAGTTATGGGGAGTTTTTGTCCTACTTATAAATCTACACTTAGATAAAAATATTGTGATATGCTGTGCTTTGACTATCCTTCGAGTGACAAACTGTGCTTGCCTATCCTCTGAGGTCCTCATCTAATACTATCTGAATTGGCAAAGCAAGGACCCCCTTGCATCAAGGTTCTAGTCAAAAGCTCTTAAATTCCAATGACACTTCCTAAGAAAATTCTCAATGAGAAACAAGGATGAATGCTCTCATCCAAAAGTGTTTTTAGCATGATAGGTTTTTAAATCTTCAAAATTTCAAATCTTGATTATCACAAAATGTAGCGTAATTTGGGTAACCGTAATACAAATTGTGCTTTACCTATCCCTTTGAGTCTCCTATTCAGCTAGTATACCATTTACTTTTCAGAACTCTACGTATTTCATAACCTAAGGTTTATTTATCTCAAAATGATTTTGCTTATTTCTATCCTTGCATTATAAATTAGCAAAAGTGGGATACTTTTGCTCCAATTGTTCATATTTGCATCAATGTGTGTATATATATATATATTTATTTAATTAAATTTTGAATCTTTGCTGTGTTTTTTATTTTTGTTGAGTCAACTCCAAGTCAAAGGTCAAGTCCCTAGCCAACTTCAAATCAAAGGCATTGTCGGGTTAGATATAACTACTTTGATCCATATATGTTGTTATTGGAAATACTCTGATTCCTTTGATTTATGCCATCTAAAGTCACATGGCACCATCAATCAATTACTCTCGAATGAGATGAAGGAGTGCAAGTATCTCTTGTTTGCTTCATAACTTTGTTGATATTTAATCAATTGCACTCTAAAGGATAATATCTAGGGATATAAATTTACAAATTGTAAGGACGCATCAACCCATTCTTTAAATTGTTTGTGTTAAGATAATAAGAGGCAATGCATTAAATAGAATCAACACTACAACGAAGTGGAGGGCATACTGACATCCAAATGAATTGTTATTCTCCATTGAGAGCTTACAGTGCATGAACAACTTATTGAAGCAAAATTCTTAGTTGACACAAATATATTTCCACCATGAACTTCAACCATTATTTGTTGAATCCTAACACATGGCGAGAGAACTAACTCCCAAGTACCAATTCTACCTACACCTTCTTCAACAAAGAGAATAGAACATGTTCTCTACACCTATGTCACATGGTTCAGATTCGAATTCAAGCTCGACACTGATAAAATTCGATTGGAATTCAACTTTCCTAGTGAGATTCGAATGAGATTTGTCATTAAATTCGTCTATATAAATATTATAAATTACATTTTAATATATTTTCATCTATCACATATAATATTTATAAAATATATATAAGTAACATGACACTTCCAATTAGGGTCCGTGTCCCGTATTCCACGTGTCAGACATGACACTTGCTCTAATACGTGTCCGACACCAAAATTTTCGTGTCCCGAAATCTGGACACTTTCCAGCACGTGTCGGACACATGCCAGGAACGTGTCCCGATTTCTAGACATGTGTCCTGTCAAAAAGGGTATAGAGGAGGAGGAGGAGGATAGAGGAAAGAGCTACAACAATAATGCTAATTTTGACATGGAGGAGAGGACAATTGACAGTGGTTAGTACCATTGATGGGCTATGATATTCTTCCCTGTGGTTATTTAGTATTTTCATTTTGTATCTATTAGTACTGTAGATACTAGACTTAGTAATAAGGAGTATCTACTCTATTTTGTATTTTCTGGTGGCATTCTCTCGATATCTACGTAATACATTTTGATTTTTGTGGTTTAATTAGAAATATCAAATATGCAGTTTATGGTTCAAAGTTCATGATTCATGATAATTTTATTATTGATTCATCATTGTCAAATTTCAATTGAATGATATTATGATTGATGTACATTGTATATACTTCTAATTTTAAAATATGTAGATCTTTATTTATGTTTTCAAATATATATATTTATATATAATTTTTTAATACATATATAAAACGTGTCCCCCGTGTCCTATTTCCGGGGTCATCGTGTCTCGTGTCGAATACTCATATTTTCGTGTCCTCCGTGTTCCGTGTCATGTGACTTAGATATATATATATATATTATAATTTAAAATATTTTCATCTATCACGTATAATATCCATAAAATATATATATAATTCATAGATGTAATATATATTATGAATAAAGTATAATATATAACATTGATATAGTAATATCTGACTTGGTAGAAGTAATTGTTTTTCAAATTAGCAAGAGGCACGACGGCAGCCATAGACAATCGAAAAATAGAAACAAGATTTATGGGAATTGTCGATGGTCGATGCAAATGTTGGAAATTACTTAATTGTTTGGAAAGGACAGGTAAATTCCTGGTAAGATTGTAAATAATCACTGTGCATATATATTAAACCCTTCACCTTAAATTAATGCAGGGCTATACACCCAAATTGCGTGGTAGTAAAAAAGTTTCCCGACCCTCTCATCTTCTGTTCTGGTTGAGTCATTTTGTTTCAGCACTTTCCGCTGTGTAAATGTCGATAAGGGAATGGACATCAACCAATGTTGAAAAAGTCGACATCGGCAAAAAGTCGGCAAGGATCCCGAATACAACTTCTTGGCAACATCAGCGAAAAAAACGAGAAAAAGTAAAAACTGGCAAAAATCGGCAAACATTAAAAAATACAAAATACATTCATTTTTTTTAGAATTTTAAACATATAAAGCAACAATAACATCAAATAAACACAATGGAACATAAATATGGAGAGAGCACTGATATATATCATCATCGTGTAATCATGCCAAATATAAAATGATACATCAAAGTCGATACTAAATCCTGAAACATCATAGTTGTCCAATCAAGGACTCAAAAGTGGATAACCAATACAAAATGACATCATATATATAAAAATGTATCTGAGGAAAACTAGCAGCTAGCTATCTAATATCAATGCTCTATTCCCCTTTTACAGGAAAAGGTCATGGGTCGTTTGCTAGGCCTTCCCGTAGCACTAGTAGTAGCAATAGAAGGCCTTGGCCCTCCATCTAATATCGAACAATGAGTGATGGATGGAGGACTAGATGTATCAATTGGTGTAGAAGGTGGTGGCGATGCTAGCACATCACCCTCCATGGTGTCTTCGACCTCCTCCTCCTACTAATCCTCCTCCTCCTGCCCCCTCCTCTAGCTCTAGCCATGTAGGTAACTCCTCCATGATAGGGGTCTCAATCTCCAACCTCCACTTAGAGAATATATCACTATTGTCCAAGGAGATGGCATCCACATCTAGTTCTTTTTGTATCTGTCTCATCCACAGGCAAAGATTGTAATGGACATAAAAATTAATAAATTATAATATGTTAGAGGATCACAGATTCATAAATTACATTAATGACTTTTACCAGCCGATTTTTCAGCTTAGGGAAAAAATCACAACTTTTTAAAAAGTCGGCGATTTTTCGAAGAGTTTTTCAATGTTGGTCCTCATTATGTTCTTCCCTATCATCACATTTGGTAGTAGGGTTTCTTTAGCAAGGTTTATTTTGACGGTTAGTGGTCCTAGGGTTAGCATTGTTCTTTTAGAAGCATGGGGAAGGTTTTCTTCAACTTTGTGGAAACCCTTTCTCCAATAGACTTCCTTTAGATGATCTACCTCTGAGTAAAGTCTACACCTGAAAGCAGTATTCTCATAGTCCAATTGTTGGCTCCATTTCAAATCTTTACAATCAATAATGGTCTATCTACCTCTACACAATTTATGGCAAAGTGAACAAACCCTTCCCCTCTTGACTTGGGTTAGTTTTAATGAACAAACTATAACCCAAAGGATTTTCAATGGCCTAGAGGGCTTCCTTTTCCCAAGTATAAATGAGGAGGTTCAAAATCCTCACCAAACTACAGTTGAAGAAATAAATATTGAGGCAAGGTTATATTCGAGAAAACATGGTTTGAAAAAGAGGTAAACTTTGTTCCAAGGACCAAAACCACAGTCCCTCCTCCATAACATTTTTGCAAACTTCTAGACTATTAAATAAAATAGACAGTAAAAGATCCTCTGGAGCATAAACTTACTTTGTAGTCTAACATACAATGGAATTTGTTCTAGTCTATGACAGTTGTTCATGTTAGCCACTACCCATAAACTTTGCAAACCAACACATTCTTTTTGTAGTTACTTGTGTATGCAATGAAGTCTTTCAAAGGGAGACGAAGCATAGGGGTCTTACCACAACGCTACCTTAGAGTAGGACCTTTCTCTCAATTGCAAGGTCCTAAGATTAATTGAAAATAGGGGAGATCCAAGGAACATGGGCAATGAGCTCTTTGCATCACCATTTGTATTGAGAACAACAAGGGCATGCTAACCACATTGTTCTGACTTTTCTTCTCAATTGACGACACAAAAATGCTCCCACAAGGAGCAAATAAATAGGAAGCCAAAGAATCCCCCGTGTAAGTTGGGATGCACCAAACAAACCTTGACTTGAAGGTCACGATGCTAGAATGATATTGGTCGTTAATATAATTAAGTGGGCAAAAAAAGCAAATGAACCACAAGAAGCTTGGAAAGTAGTCATTGCTAAAGGAAATCAAGCATTGCAACAAGTATCAATGTGGTGCGCTTGAGTGGATTTTCAGGATGAAATTTTAGGAGGTGCAAGGCACAAATCAAGAATTTGCAACAAATCCATTTCTTGTTTGTTCATAGTCATGTTAAAGATGCTCTTCTTGTTGTCTATGGTTGCTCTATAGAGGGAAATAGAGAAAGAAGGCATGTGGTTGTGAAGAGAAGAAACTCCACAACCAAAATGGAGAAACTTTTCTTTAAAAAATTAAAATTGCAGGCTACCCACCATCAGATTTCCTTCCTTCCAAGAGCTCAAATCCCACCAAAATCATTTTATCTCAACAACAAGTGGTTCATCAATGGATTTTCAACCTTGACTCCAATATCAATGCAATTTGAACTATTGTAAAACTCCACCTTGAGGTTGAGGGGAACCGTATTGATATGACGGAAGAGATCCTCAACAATGGCACTTGAGAATTAAAAAAAGGGATCTCTCATTGGTCCTATCACGAACAAAACTCAAGGTGACATCTCCCTAACATTCCCCAAAGGAAGCTCACAACACTATCTAGAGGATCCAAGGTTCTAATGGGGAAGAATACATAGGTTGTAGAGGTATTGCTAAGAATGCATAGATTTTAGAGATATCGGTAAAAATGCAAGATCTCATTACAATGACACTTTCACTAAAGCCTAGGAGGTTTAACTTGAAGTGATTTTGTTAATTTTTTCGAAGTTCAATAGAATATTGGTTTGGACAAAACAATGTCATTCTAGCACTTGTTGAAGAAAAAGAGTTAAAGGAAGTTTTGGCCTCTTTTTAGAAGGAGAAGACTTAATGGCTTCATGGGTACCTTATGAAGTTCTTTAAGCATTTTTTGTAGATTTTGGGGCAAGGCTTACTTGCAACAATTGAACAATCAAGAATCTTTCGTATGATATATGGTCCCTTTAACATAGCTTCCATAACAAATATACCCTCCTTTTGATTTCTACTATCCCATCTCACTTTGCAACAACTTCTACAAAGTCATAGCTAAAGCCATTGCTTGAAGGTTAAAACAAATCTAATGCAATTACATGTCAAAGGAACAATTCAGGTTCTTGGAGGATAATCTTATTTTTTATGTAATTAAATTTGCATAAGAGAGATGGTGCACTCCATGGAGAATAGAACGTCTCCATCTATCTGAAGATGGACTCAATTAATGAAGTCTAAAATGTCGTTTTACTAAATCCTACTCCAAGTTTCCTTCTCTTTTTACAATTCTTATCTATGAAAAATGAACTCTTTAAGGTCACTCTTATCAGCAAGTTAGATCTTTCAAAGGCAATTGGTGACCACATAAGTTGGAACTATCTCATATTTATTAAGTTACATATTGGTTTCATCCCTCCTATAGTCAAGCGAATAGAGGAGTGAATTCCACTGTCACATATGTTATCTTAGTCAATGGAGAAGCCACTCCTTTCTTCAAACCGTCCAAGGTCACCCGCTGTCTCCACTATTGTTTTTACTTGTGGTAGAAAGTTTTGCTTAGAATTTAGAAGAACATTGATGAGGACACCACGATATATTGACTCCTATTCATGGACGGTGTCCTTTTGTTTTGAAATGACACTATTAGTGAAGCAGGGACACTAAACAAGGTTCATTGCCTTTACTATAATGCAGATCAATTTCCAAAAATCTACTTTTGTTTGCCACAATTTGGAGTAGGCTAAGGTTCAACAACTCAACCAAATTCTTCCCTCTCAACTCTTCAAAGGCAAATGACTACTCTTCAAAGGATTGGCTTTGGTTGTTTGAAAGGATTCAGAAAAGAATATATGCTTAGAAATAGTTGTCTCCACAATATGCTTAGAAATAGTTATCCCTTCTTATAAGATGGCTCTCGCCACTACAGGCCTTCTCAAACAAAATCGAGAAAAGCATCTACAAGTACTTTTGAGGGCATGTAGGAAAGAGGAAAACAGTATTCATTTGGTAAAGAGGAAAATACTTTCACAACCAAAGAGATTAAGAGGATGGAGTTTAAAAGACTTATCTCATTTCTTGAAGGCTCTGGTAGCACAAGACATGATGAGGGAGAAATACATAGAACCTTTAAGCATTGAAGAATAGATTAGGACTACTAACAAAAAGGTTGTTGGGGGCTCAACTTGTTAGAGAGCTTTTATTGGGGATGGCTCTCAGTTAAGATCATTGCGAGATGGTAATAAGGTTAGGGTCGAGTCAAATTCTTGGATAGGAGGGGAGCTAGCCTCTTGTCTCACACAAGTTTTGATAAACCTCTAGGAAACACATTTGGTGTTCCAACTTTGTAATGACATCATCGTATTAAGCAATCCCATTGACCTACTCTTGTGGTCATTTCTTGGACATTAATAAAATCATCTTATCTTATCTACACAAAAAAAGGATATTCTCCATGGCAGTTGCTTGTGACAACAAAGCTAGCAGATTTTAGGGCTCGAGATGGAAGATGAATTTGTGAGTGATGATTAAAGGAGTTTGGTGAAAAGAATGAAGGCAATATGCATCTACTCTTAAAAAGGCCATGATCAGTCTCAAATATTATCAAGAATCATTGGTATGGTCAACAACAAAAAATGGTAACTCCCATATGATAAAGATGGGGCACAAGATCTCTCTTCAATTGGAAAGTATCACCATGGAAAT
Source organism: Pseudotsuga menziesii (assembly GCA_001517045.1). Classification (NCBI taxonomy): domain Eukaryota; kingdom Viridiplantae; phylum Streptophyta; class Pinopsida; order Pinales; family Pinaceae; genus Pseudotsuga; species Pseudotsuga menziesii. Next base: position 269,107 of record LPNX010364432.1, on the reverse strand, counting down.
GGCATATGTTATGAAAATTCCAAGCACCTCTCAAATCTAGAATTTTGTTGTGGCTCATCATATATAACACAATTCTCACATGTGATAATTTACAAAGGAGACCGTGGCAAGGCCCGAGAATGTGCATTGTGCAAATATCGTGGGGAAAATCTTTATCAGCTCATTGGATCTTGTCATTTATCTACACAAGTGTGGTCTACCACTAAGTGACTCGCACGTGCTAAAGGTACATAGGGAAGCCATTCTACGGAGGAGACTTTTCAAACTTGGTTAGACAATGCTGCTATCGAGAAGGATTTTCACTCATTGGCAACTTTGGTCTTATGGACGGCTGTGAATCAAGGTGTACAATAGAAACAACAAATAACACTACAACAACAAGATGCCAAGGATTATGGCTTTCTATTAATCATAAAATCAATTACAAGAGTAAATTGACAATACAAAGTCAATGCTTCGTTTTAGTCGATGTCTAGTCGATCGTTAACCTATTACACAGAGCAATTTTACAAAGGTGCAATAACACTCTATTATGGGCAATAGCAACAACCCCTTCTCTAATTACAAACTGGTATTTAGACATGCTCTCTGGGTCAAATTCTTGCTCAATCCATTTGTGTCACAATCAACCTGAAATATTTTGTCGAAGTCTAGGAGAGCTAAAACTGATCTCTCTGTCACCTTTTGCTTCAACTTTTCAAATGCTCGTCGAGCGTCCTCCGTCCATTTGAACTCGACCTTCTTCATGCACATCATCAGCAATGCACATATCCGACAAAAGTCTCCGATGAACTTCCTATAAAAATTGCCAAGTCCATGAAAACTTCTCACCTCTGTGGTGCTCGTCGGCTCAGGTCGCTCCAAAATTGCCTTCACCTTTTCTAGGTCCATCTTCAAACGTTGGCTGGAGATTATGAATCACAAATACACCAGTTCCTTCTGCATGAAGGAACACTTACGCAAATTTAGCAGCAATTCTCTTGACTCAACCTCTGCAGTACTTGTCTCAAATCAGCCAAGTGTTCTACCTTCATCTTGTTACAAATCATAATGTCGTCAAGGTAAACAACGACAAACTTTCCCATAAATGACTTCAAAACTTCGTTCATCAACCTCATGAACATACTTGGTGCATTGGTCAACCCAAATGGCATAACCAGCCACTCATACAGTCCTCACTTTATCTTGAAGGTTGTCTTTTCCTCGTCACCTTCTATAATCCTGCTTTGGTGATATCCACTCTTCAAGTCAATCTTAGTGAAGTATGTCACTCCACCCAAGCAATCAATCAAGTCGTCCATTCTTGGTAATGGAAATCGATACTTTATGGTGATCCTATTGATGGCCATTAAATCGGTGCACTTCCTCCATTCTTCTCCTTTCTTCAATGCTAGTACCGCTGGTACTACACACAAACTCAGGCTTTCTCTAGTCAGCCCTTTGTCAAATAAATCCTGGACTTGTCGATTCAACTTAGCGTTCTCGGTCAACATAACCCAAGTCGAACCATGTTAAGTCGGAGTGGTAAGAATATTATGAACTTATTCACAAGATTTAAGATTGCAAAACACAAATATGTAAATCTACATGATAAGATTTGCTAGGAATTACTCCTATCTCTACATTGTTGTGAAAAAATATTTCATTTATATCTTAGCACTACTTGGAGACAATACCAATGATACAATATAACAGCAATTGGTGCAAATTAAGACAGTTACATGGTGCCACAATAGAAAAATCCAAACAGTGGTTTTAATGGTTCCAACCACCACCCATTCATCCAATTTAGTGTTAAAGATAATGCAGCTACGAGACCCATCCTCAGGGAGGATGGCGCCCTGGTCAACTAACTAAGGTTCCTGATCAATTAACCAAGCAGTGTAAGTCCCTAGAAGGTACCCTAGGGCCCCCAACAATCTCTTGGGGTTCTTGGTCTAGGACCAAGTAGGTTGATGCCATGGCAAAGTGCCTAGCATGTGGGTAGGGCCCCTATATGTCTCTAAGGTATTATGGTATGAGACTAGACAATTTCTTGGTCACAAGGACCAAGCAGATCCTACAGGTTGAGACTAAGACTTCCTAGTCTGAGACCAGGCAGATTCTTGGTCTAGGACCAAGCAGTTCCTGCAGGTACATACCTTGGTCAGTTAACCCGGTGGATCTTGGTTAGTTAACCATGATGATGATGTGTGATGTCCTCTTCTCCTAAATGGTTATTGCTAGGTTGTTTCTCAAGGGATTGGCCACCCCTTCATGATGTCACTAACACTTGACCTTTAGGAGCAGTCTGGAGGACCAAAGGATCACATCATCCAGTTTGGACATTCCTTATATGGTGATGAAAAAAACTTCTAGTTATTGTATGGAACACTTATGGACTATGAAACCGGATTCGTCCTCTAGCCCCCCCGTGTCCCGTGGGGATCGAATCGGACACGATTCGAGTCCGACACGAGCCCGATTCAACTTCCAGTCGAATCCTAAAACCGGACACGAAAATCCATCGAATCGAACACGAAAATTACGTGTCCCGAAAATCGGACACGAATCCCGAAAACAGGACACGTGACCGACGGAAAAAGACAGCCGGGTTTGCTTAAAATCAATTTTTTGTCTTTTATTTTGTCATTTGAAAGGAAGGAATTGATTGAGAGTGAGTTTTATGTGCAGGTGAAGGAGTTTTGAGGGAGATTTGAAGGCTATCCATTGTTTCCAAGCGGTTCCAAGTGCATTCCGGTGGATTTGTGGAGAGCATTGCAAGCTCTACCATCACACAAGAAAAGGAATGTCTCAATCAGCTAGGGCAGGAGGTAGGGGTCAAAGGAAAGCGAGAAATGCACCATCTAGGGC
>LPNX010364432.1:142013-264101 GCA_001517045.1 Pseudotsuga menziesii | reverse complement strand
TTTTATTCTAATTTCTATTGAATATTTGTAAATATTCTAGTTTCTAAATATTTTTGGATCTATATGTCTATATTTTTAAATTTTAATATATATTTTTAAAAATATATATATATGTATATGAAAGGTATCCTACGTGCCCTGATTCCGGGGATCACCGTGTCCGTGTCGGACTCTCGTATTTTCGTGTCCCGTGTCCCCGTGTCAGGTGACTTAGCTTATGGACTATATACCTTGTGAAAGAAGATAAAAGTTTGGCACCTTGGTCTTGTGGGTAAAAGGGTTGTTTTCCCAACTTGATTCGTACTCCTTGGTCTTGTGGGCAAAAGAGTTGTTTTCCCACCTTGATCAGTACACCTTGGTCTAAGGGTTGTTTTCCCACCTTGATCAGTACACCTTGGTCTAAGGGTTGTTTTCCCACCTTGATTGGTACACCTTGGCCTTGTGGGTGAAGGGGTTGTCTTCCCACTTTGTTATGACCCCTCTTGTTGACTTATAGTTTTGTGTGAAGTCCTTTGTTGGTCCTAGTGCTAGCGCTCCCTCTTCAATGTGGTACCTTGACCCTTTTTGCTATAATGACTCAAACTTATTGTTTTATCTTGTATAACATCTTAACCATTGGTACCCTACCCTAAGTCAACTTAATATTATTTTATGTCTTATCTTGGTAACACTCCTAAAAGCTAGAGTTAGAAGGTTGACCCTTCTGGAAGACTTGTCAAGATTATAAATTCAAGTCCTAGCATTCATTTTGATAGCATCTTGAAGATGAAAACCAAGAGATCTGCCTTCTTGCGTATGTCCAAGGGTTTGATGCATGACGTCAAGGGTTTCTGGGGTTATTTATTGTGTACCATACATTGTTGTTGTTTTTCCTGTGTTGGTCGAGGTCTATTGCTCCTTGTTTTTTAAGAGGTTGAAGTTTGGACTGTCTTTAGAGGAGACACGCTACCTATTAGAGTTATGCTCTTGTTTGTGTTGAGGTCTGCAGCTTGTTGGGACTGATCTAGGGCCGCTATGTGGAGGCCTCCACCTTGTGGACTGTCTTAGGATGAGGGTCGTTGCTTGTTGAGGTTGGCTAGGGCTGGGTCATAACTGCTATAAGCCCTTAGGGTTGGGTCGTGACTGCTATAAGCCCTAAGGGTTGGGTTGTAACTATTATCAGCCTGCTCGAGGTTGGGCCGTGACTGTTGTAGCCCCTTAGGGTTGGGCCATGACTATTATCAACCTGCTTGAGGCTAGACTGTGACTGTTATCAACCTGCTTTGTTGACTTGTTGGTGTTAAGACGTGACCCTTGTTGATCTAGTCTAGGGATGCCATGACTATTCTGAAGTATGTTCAGTGGGTGTGTTCTTGCTAAGTACCTATCGTGACCTTTATTGGCCCTGCTAGGGCAGCGTGGTTCTTCTGTAACCTGTTGTAGCAGGTTGCGTCTATTTAAAGGGAGCTTTTACCCCTTTACAGCCTTCTTGAGGCTACTACTGTTGTATGTAAGTGTGCCATAGTTTGAGGGTGCTAGAGTATGGCTTTAGACTACCTCTGCAATTTGAAAGGTGATGCTAGACTGTCATTTATTGCAACAAGGGTTTAATGTTTCTATTCTCATTTATGGGTTGTTTGGTTAACTCTTTGAGGTCTGTACTGTTGATTTTTCCTAAGCAGAATCGAGAGCCATTCTCTTAGGAGAATGGGGACATCTAGACAAGGACCAAGATGTGGAACCAGTGCAACACTAGGGGAACTCAGCCTTGAGATGAGTAGCCATTCTGTTGAAGGGGACATCTGGTCAAGGACCAAGATGTGGAACCAGTCCTGCACTAGGGGACTCAACCTTGAGTTGAGTAGCCATTCTGTTGAATGGGGACATCTGGTCAAGGACCAGTATGTGGAACCAGTCTAGCACTGGGGGACTCAACCTAGAGCTAAGTGGCCATTCTTTGAATGGAGGCACCTGGTCAGTTACTAGGAATATAACTAGTCTAGTACTGGGGGAACTCAGCCTAGCGCCGAGGACCATTCTCCGGGAGAATAGAGGCGCTTGGTCTGTTACCTGAGGTCAAATTATGCTGCCTATGGCTGAGGCACCTGGTATGTTACCAGGATATCACTATAAGCCTTGGACCGGGTCTAGGCATGTGAGGCACTCCTACCCTCGATCTGTGGGCTTTGTGATCTTCTCCAAGGCTTAACTACCCTTGGTTAAGACACCTAGTACTCGATCTTGGTGGCACATGGAGTGTGAGATAAAAGCATTAGTAATTCTCTCTATCTATGATGATGTACTTTGAGTAGGGATGAAGGGCCCTTATGACCCACTTGTTTTGACCACAGGGGCACTTGAAGAACGCTAAAAGTAAAAGTCAAAAATACATAAGGACCCTTAGACCACTAAGGAGTCAAAGTGAAAGTGCAAAAAGACCTTTAGTACCACTAAAGATAAAAGTCAAATAAAAGAATAAAATATTAATATTTTGTTCTTTTAAGTTTAGGTCCACATACAGGTGATTCAAAGGCTGTAAAAGAAGATCACTCCATTTCATTTTTTGACACACACTTGCTCATCACCTTACAACTGCTCAAAGGAAGATTTTCGCTGGTCTCGAGGAGAAGAACTATTCTTGTGGTTATGCCCTAGCATGGAGGATTCTAGCTAGGGCACCCACACTTGTTACAGTAAAACCCTAAGCTAGGGTTTCACAACGAGCAGCAGCATCTTCATCTTCTTCACGAGCTAGGGTTTAACCCTAGACCACTCCACCTTCACGGGCAGCCTCAAAATTCCATCACGAGCAGCCTTGGATTCTTCATGAGCAACTTCATTCATCCTCGGGCAAGCTCAGACTCTTCACGGGAAGCCTCAGGCAGCTCGGACCTCTCACGGGCAGGCTCAAACTCTTCACAGGAAGCCTCAGGCAGCTCAAACCTCTCACGGGCAGTCTCTTCTTGGCTGCTATCTGTCTCGAGTGGCTCCAACAGGAGCTCGAACAGCAGCAGGGCTACCCAGGCAACTCCAACAGGAGCTCGGGCAGACAAGCACAGACTCCCGGGCAGTAGCAGCAGGGTTATCCAGGCAGGCAGGTACAGTCTCGGGCAAGCTTCCGGGCAGCAACAGCAACAATTGGGCAGCTCCGTATACGTACGGGCAGGCAGCAATAGATCCGTACAAATCCGGGCAACAAGAAAATATCTCGGGCAACTGATCTAGGATTTTTGGGCAGCTGAGAGAAATTAGGGCAGGAAGCCCTGATTTGGATTTTTTATGTAAAATTATCTTCTGTGGATTTTTTTATCTATGGTTCAAACCTATTAGGGTTTGGAAATTATTGGAGAACATTCATCTCAAATTCTGAGAAACTCAAGTCATCTCATTTAAGAGATGAATTACTAATGCTTTTGGGGTTTTTGTCCTTTAAAGGTTTCCCTATGAAAAAAAAACTCTTGTGTTCAGTGTGTATGATGTTGTTGATGTTTCTACTGCACTTGTCTATTGTTATCTTACAGTCTGCAAAATTTTTAAAAAATTCATGCTAATGCTAAAATTCAACATGTACTTGTCCATCTCTACCCTACAATAACCTATCTATCTATCTCTCAGGTTGTTCATTATTCCTTTAGTGACTTGTCTTTTAAGAGACAAAGTCTGATCTGAAAAATATATATGAATATAAGAAAGGTCTAAACCAGTATTGTTTTCTCAGTTAAATTGTTTATTGATGCTAGTTGTTTGTCTAGTTTAATCTACTTGATATTGTTATTGTATTCTTCAACTTTAACACCGAGACCTTTGGGAGTGTTAAAATTGAAAGAGATGAAAACTATTTTATTATCTAGATCTTTGACACTGCTGCACTTTTACTTCATTATTCTGGTTATTTAATTTGCATTACTGTACAAATTTGTTAAAATTTGAAAGACCCTAAAACTTCAACATCTAGAGCATAGGGGGATGGAACATGCAATGTGCGCTTGATACTAACCATATTGCCATTAGACCACATGCTTGTGATCCTATCTCTAGGTTAATTTTGGACACAAAAGGTGTCAATCAAGTGACACTTTACACTCAACGAATCAAGCAAGTCTTGGTCCAATAGTCAGAGACAAAGTTGAAAAACTTGCCTCAATGAATGACTTGAGGAGGTCAAAGTGTAAGAGTTCCACTGAGACTCAAAAAAAACCTAGACAACAAGATCATTCATTATAAGAGATTTTTGCAGTGTTCCATGGGGACGCGCCCCCTCGCTCCCCCACGCTTCAAGAACGAGGAAACTCCTGGGGAAACGTTTCCCCACGTCCCCCTTTTGGTGCAAACTCGAGGAAACGCGTTTCCCTAAGTGCGAAACGCATTCCACCCTAGGGGGGCTTCTAGGCGTCCCCCCGTCCCCTCCCAAATTTTCATCTTTCACAATAAAAATAAATGCAAATTAAAATATTAAAAAAGTGTTTAAAAATTAAAACATAATTAAACGAAAATTAAATTAAATCCTAGACTAAACTAAGAGTCTAAGACCTTCCTAAACGCTATCCTCTCACGATTTCATTTCATAATCATATTACAACTAAACTTGGAGCAGTCATCATTGTTCTAACTTCTAACTTCTATGTGTTCATTGTTCGGTATCTATTTGACTATTTCAGATTTCGTCATTTGTTGCATTATCTTTTACAAATTTGAAATTTGAATTTAGATATACATTGCATAATGATAATTATGATATTTAGTTTTTAGTTTTTACATGGACATAGTAACATAGTTCAATATCATTTACAAATTTGAAATTTGATATGCTAATAACTAATAGATGTAAACCCCATAATGATGAATTTAGTTTTTAGTTTTACTTCTTACATGGTAATAGTTACTGTTGGGATTTCTCATTTTTATATTTTAAATTAATTTTTATGGCTCTGCGTCCCCTCGTTTCCCCGAAATTCCCCTAAAATTTGGGGTAGCTTCCACATGTCCCCCTTGTGCGCTTCCCCGCTCCCATGCTCCCCCACCCCAGAAACTCCGTGGAACATTGGTTTTTTGTTTCCTTTTTGCCATTTAATATTTAGTGTCAATATGATTTTCCATGCCACGAGATAGACTTGTCAGGCAACATATAACCGACCAATCACTCGCAAGTCAAGGGCTCATTGTTGATGAGTTTGACTAACACCAAAAGAGAATCAAACCCGAGACTAAGCTAACTCAACATTGTAGCAGGATTATGCAAAGTTTGACACATGGGCATACTCGAAAGACTCTGCAATTTTGTCAACTATGGTTGTACAATGCATGAAGTTGTAAATACTTATCGATAACTATATTTTGTAACCAACTTCAATTTAACATAAAAAGCCATTCTTTAGAGATGCATTTGAGCAGCTATTTTGACCTTTAACAACACAACCAATGCTTATTATATAATCTCTTGATAGATGTCATAATATCTGTCATTTTATTGTAATTTAGTTAAATACCATCTCTAATCTTTATTGCTCATATGATTGCTAATATCCATAGTTGGTTACAATCAACATACCTAATTGCATTGCCCAACCCAAAGATGTTCAATGGCATGCTTCTAGGCATGGAATATGCCCATAAATATGTTTTATGATTATCATTTCAATCCGAAAGGTCAAAAGAATGATTGAGAACTAATTCTAAGTTGTTTAGATAATGTACAAAGGGTTAAAAGCATGACATCCTCTTCATCTTCCTTTATTCTGATTTCCACGATTCCTGTGCATTTTCTTACTTACTTCCTAATGATAGCCCATGCTCATAACTGTTTCTGAAGATGGAGCCCTTAGAAGGCTTTTTAAATTTTGTGGGGCATTGCCTTCATAAAAATACTTAAGTAAAAAAATGTGTTGCACTACTTTTCTCAAATTAAACAATTACATGTATTAATGAATAATTATAATAATCATGGAGATGGCTTGCATAAGGATTATGTCAATTGGGTCTAGCCCAAGTGGTTGTGGAATGGACTGTTATCTTCCCCACCCAAGTTCTACTCCCGTAAGAGACATGTTGAGCTCATAATGAGTATATTGTTGTAATGGTTTCGAGCCCTATTGTTTATTGGCCTGTTAAAGATAGTACAGTTGTGAGACCCATTCTCAGGGAGGATGGTACCCTAATCATTTGACTAGGGCAAAGTAAGACCCTAGAAGGTACCCTAGGGCCCCCAGTAGTCTGTTGGGGTTCTTGGTCTAGGACCAAGCAGGTTGATGCCATGGCTCCTATGTGCCTCTACGGTATTTTGGTCTGGGACCAAGGATACGATGTCCAAGTAGATCCTGTAGGTAGAGGCAAAGACATTCTTGGTCTGGGACCAAGAAAACTCTTGCTCTAGAACTAAGCAAGTCCTGCAAGTGGTTGATCAACATTTAGTCTGGGATTGAAGCTTAGCTTAGTACTAAGGACCATTCTCCGGGAGAATGACCATTCAGTCTGGGATTGAAGCTCAGCTTAGTACTAAGGACCATTCTCCGCGAGAATGGAGGATCTGATTAAGTCTGGGACCAGGTGGTTGATCAACATAATTAAGTCTGGGACTAAAACTCAGCCTAGGGCTAAGAGCCATTCTTTAAAGAATGGAGGATCTTGGTCGGTTAACCAAGATAATGATGTGTGATGTCCTCTCTCCCAATCAGTTACTGCTAGGTTGTTTCTCAAGGGACTGGCCACCCCTTGATGATGTCCCTAGCACCTAACCCTTAGGAGCAATATTGAGGACCAAAGGATCGTACAATTCGGTTTGGATCTTCCCCTTATACAGTGATGATAAAATATATGAAACAATGTACCTTGAGAGAGAAAATATTAAAGTCCTTGGTCTTGTTGCATAATGTTCCCCCAAGTTTCCGGGACGCGGGGGCGGGGAAACGCACATTGGGGACGTGTGGAGACCACCCCCAAATTCTAACGAAATTCGGGGGCGAGGGGACGTCCAAGTCTTAATAAAAAATAATATTATAAGTTATTAAATCCCAGCAATAAAAGTTCAATGATTCATCCCATGTAAACTACTAAAAGGGGGGGGGGGGGGCGTCTGGAGCCCCCCAGTTTCAGGAGGGGGCATCTAGAAGCCCCCCAGTTTCAGGAGGGGGGGGGCGGGGGGGCATGGGGGAGCCCCCCTTCACCGGAGCACGCTAGAGAACAGGGGACGCGCCCCCTTGTGCGTTTTCGAGAGTTTCCTAATTTTGGGGACGCTGGGAAACGTTTCCCCAGAGGCCCCCGGGGCGCAGGGAGCGAGGGGGGCACGTCCCCGACCCTGGGGGCGAGTTCCCGTGTAACACTTGTTGGTCCTATAGGTAGGTGTATGTCCACCCTCTTGGTTCACCTTGATCTTGTGGGTTTGTGGGTTGTTTTATTGAGACCCTCTTGGTTGACTCATGGTCCTTTATCTTACTTGTTGTGTACCTTTATTATAATGACTCTTGCCTTACAGGTTTTATCCTAAGTTATATTTACTTTATGGTTTTAATAATAAAACTTTTTGGACTATTTACTTTTTGGTTTTATTAATAAAACCTTTGGACATTTTTTATTTTATGGCCATTGGACCTTTTATTATTTTACCTTTGACCGTTTATTATTGTTTGGACCTTTGTAAATGTTTTAGCCTTGAACCTTATAAAAAGACATTTGAGCTTATCCAAGAAAGTGTATCCAAATCTGCTTTCCTTATCTGCGTGACTGGGCATTCTTTTCTCCACTAGCACTCGTGATTTGTCTTTCTCTCGCATGACTGTAAACTCCAGTTGTGTGATGGAATCTTCGTTGCGCGATTTGTCTTCCATCTGCGTGGTCTGCTCCACGCGTCTCTTCCATTTGCGTGACTCTACTCCGCATGACCGCAAACTCCAGCTGTGTGATGTAATCCCCCGCTGCCCAATTTGTCTTCCATTCGTGTGGTTTGCTCCGCACGTCTCTTCCATCTGCGTAACTCTACTCCGCATGACTCCCGTGGCTTATCTTTGCTAGATCTTCCCGTGACTCCTGTTCCGAGTGACAGGATCTTCTTGTGACTGCCTTGTGCCCTGAAGAATCTAGGGTTTACCCAAGGTACCATCCTCGAAATGAGGGAAAACGTCTAGGAGTTTGCCCCATAATATCTACCTGGGAAAAAAACTTACAAGAGGCTTTGGGATAATCTCAGTTTTTTATGGAGGAACCTTTATCTATCAAATAGTAGCACGTCTTGACATATAGCGATTAATGATGGATAATCTCATATCGTGCCATACCTATGTTGCACGGGGACCCGTCCCCCCTAAAATTTCTTGAGTTTCCTACGTTCCCCCATTCCGGGGACTTTGGAACTCCTCGGAAACATTCCCAATTCAATGGGGACTCCGTTGGGGACTTGGGGACTTCTGAGCCTTACCCTAAATGTACCCATCAAAATCTAGGACTTCTCAAGAACGTCCCTCAACCAATCGGGGACTCCTGGATGTTCCTTGACCTGCACAATTAAAATTAAAAAGAAACTAAAATTTTAATTTTTAATTAAAAACCTAACCTAACCCTCCCCCTATTCCTCTAACCCACAACACGTGCGGGATAATCTCAGTTTTTTATGGAGGAACCTTTATCTATCAAATAGTAGCACGTCTTGACATATAGCGATTAATGATGGATAATCTCATATCGTGCCATACCTATGTTGCACGGGGACCCGTCCCCCCTAAAATTTCTTGAGTTTCCTACGTTCCCCCATTCCGGGGACTTTGGAACTCCTCGGAAACATTCCCAATTCAATGGGGACTCCGTTGGGGACTTGGGGACTTCTGAGCCTTACCCTAAATGTACCCATCAAAATCTAGGACTTCTCAAGAACGTCCCTCAACCAATCGGGGACTCCTGGATGTTCCTTGACCTGCACAATTAAAATTAAAAAGAAACTAAAATTTTAATTTTTAATTAAAAACCTAACCTAACCCTCCCCCTATTCCTCTAACCCACAACACGTGCGGGATAATCTCAGTTTTTTATGGAGGAACCTTTATCTATCAAATAGTAGCACGTCTTGACATATAGCGATTAATGATGGATAATCTCATATCGTGCCATACCTATGTTGCACGGGGACCCGTCCCCCCTAAAATTTCTTGAGTTTCCTACGTTCCCCCATTCCGGGGACTTTGGAACTCCTCGGAAACATTCCCAATTCAATGGGGACTCCGTTGGGGACTTGGGGACTTCTGAGCCTTACCCTAAATGTACCCATCAAAATCTAGGACTTCTCAAGAACGTCCCTCAACCAATCGGGGACTCCTGGATGTTCCTTGACCTGCACAATTAAAATTAAAAAGAAACTAAAATTTTAATTTTTAATTAAAAACCTAACCTAACCCTCCCCCTATTCCTCTAACCCACAACACGTGCGGGATAATCTCAGTTTTTTATGGAGGAACCTTTATCTATCAAATAGTAGCACGTCTTGACATATAGCGATTAATGATGGATAATCTCATATCGTGCCATACCTATGTTGCACGGGGACCCGTCCCCCCTAAAATTTCTTGAGTTTCCTACGTTCCCCCATTCCGGGGACTTTGGAACTCCTCGGAAACATTCCCAATTCAATGGGGACTCCGTTGGGGACTTGGGGACTTCTGAGCCTTACCCTAAATGTACCCATCAAAATCTAGGACTTCTCAAGAACGTCCCTCAACCAATCGGGGACTCCTGGATGTTCCTTAACCTGCACAATTAAAATTAAAAAGAAACTAAAATTTTAATTTTTAATTAAAAACCTAACCTAACCCTCCCCCTATTCCTCTAACCCACAACACGTGCTCAAAGTTTGAGTTCATGGCTCAACACAAGCTGAACTCACAATGAGTTTGCCCCCTCTCAACCACAACATGTTGCACAACATAGGTATTTCATATTTGATATCTTACATTTTATTTTTTAATTTTTTGGGGTAAATATATCAGCACATGCTATTATAGTTCTATAAAAATATAATTTAGCGTTTACAAATGTCAAATTACAAATAAAAATTTATTTGTTATTTAAATTTCGGAATGATTCATCATTCATGTATACAATGTTGTAAATTTTTTAATTTTTGTTATTGTTTTAACTTTCAAGTTTTAAGTTACTGTTTAACTTTGAAGTTAGAACTATTTAAAGTTTTTAGTTTTAAATCTTAGGCATGTATCTTGAGTCTTTACTATTTCGTTTTGACAATGGACAATGATGATTGGACAAAACTGTATATTTCCTTTTGTAATTAGTCTACTTTTTATTTCAATCAATCAATCAATATATATATATATATATATATATATTATTGTCGTCCCCTGAAAAAATGGGGGTGCACTCTAGCCATCCCAGAAACTCATCCCCGCGTCCCCCACGTCCCCGAGACCAGTGCAACTTAGTGCCATACACATTACATGCATGTCAATTGCTATACAATTTGTCTATTTACTATATAGTTTCAAAAAAAATCCCTATAAACTTGAAGGTTTATCTGAGGTGAGTCATACCATATCATTTTTTAACCCCAAATTCTACCATATATAGGAATAAGGTGTTCATTGAAAGCTTGAATGATCATTCAATTCACTATCATGTCTTCTCTTAAGTGAATAGACCCTTGTCATGTAAGCAAAAGGGCTATCAGCTTCTACCTATTATTTAACATAATTGTGCTAGCACATATGAACATGAAGCTGGAACAACAAAAATGAAAACTAACCTGCTATTACTAAGCACTCTTCAGAAATTACGAATATAATAAAAAATAAGATCAATACCTCATCTTCTTATCAGACTCACTCCAGTGGCCAAATAATACTAAAACAAATACTAGTAAAAACACCTTTGGCTTTCAAAGTACAGAAAATACCCCAAAAGATTGAAACACTAAATTTTATATGACACAAAATACTGAGAATGAATACCAATAAAAAAATACAGGATTTATATTTAAAATTCAGATTGACAATGCACAGCATCAACCTTAGCATTTCACTTACCGAGAGGCAAGAAGTAATCACATATTGATGGTACCTTTCAACAGTTTTCACATTTCTTTAAAGCAATACGTGTAGATATTTAATTTACAGTATGACGCTACTTGTCCAGGCAGAGAGCAGAGATTTTAGTAGTGGGTCTATGAAATTTCAGCAGACTGCAACTCATGACAGAAATTTCTGCATTGTTCGAAGGAGTCACGTCTCATGAGCAGGCATGCGAGAGTTCCTTCTTCTTCAAGTTTCAGTCGTTCTGTATGAATCTTCTTCAATACATATTGCAGCCACCTTCTATCAGCTATAAAAGAAAAACAGTACTAATGACCATTTTTTGAATAGGTACAACCTTAGCTGATTCAAATTTCAGAGTGCATTTTGAATTTTTCCTCTTAAAATTGTCATGTTTAAAAACCATGATTAGATTTTGCAAACCATGTTTACCAAAATTGTTACGAGTGTAACTTTTAATGGTTTTAACTTGTACTTTATATAGTTTCAACTAGCATCCTACTCCTAAAGTAGCTAATGGCTGCTTATATACAACACTCCATTCATCTGTCATTACCCCTTGGATTTCTGTTCTAAACCAACAGATCCTGACTTTTGTAAATGCAGGAACCAAAATTGTAAAAATACCTATTCTTTCATCTCATTTAAATTTGGCTTTACCTCTTGCATTTCATGGCAAAGACAACTTGGAGAATAATAGTTCTCCCTTCTTTATGTAGATTCATTGATTTATGTTTTGATGGGATTAGGTGGCCCAAAATAGTCTTTAGCATCTATCATGTACAAAAATGAGCCATTAGCATGTTTTACTCTCTTTCCTCCTTAATCAATGCTGAATATTTTAACTGATCACATCAGTTTGACAAAAATGCAGGAGTAAGGTGCAAACAAAAAAAAGATGTAGTATACTAGGAAAGTTTCCCTGATTAGCTTATCAGTAAAGTGTAAATTCAATCAATAAAGATTAAGAAACTGTTCATTATTTCTACAGTAAAAACAGAGCATTGGAAAACATCTAACCAATCAAAACATAGCAACTTGAAATAGAATCTCAATTAGTTACAAAGCACTAAATGTACAACTTGCAACAATCAAAGGCATTGAAACTTTGCAAATACTAAGCAGAGTGTGAGGATGTTTGTGCATACCCTGATAGGAGTATCCTTCTTTAAATCCATTTGCTCAAGGAATTGACGTCCAATTTGTATCCAATACAATTCCCTTATTTCTGCCCTGTCATTGATGCTGCTGAGCCCATTCTTTTGTTTATCAGCAACCAAATCACAACCCACCCACACATAGACTTCTTCCACATAATGTGGATCTTCATGTCCTTGTCTAGGTACTAAAAGAAGGAAAACTGAACTCGAAACAAGATCATTGGTATCAAACATGTCTATGCTTTGTATCTTGGGCCAATCATACAACATTGGCCGTGTCCATTTACAGCTATTCTTCAGCTCTGACTTAATAGGACGAGGTGATTTCTTGTCTTCTATACAAGCATTAATCATAATTTCACTGGGACTAACTGAATTTCCTTTCCAGGTAGAATCTGTATTCAAGCCAAATTTTGGAAACCTTGAATTACAGTAGTCTAAACCATGATCTTCTCTCTCGTAGCATGGTCTACCACATGGTTCATGAGGCAGATCATATTGAGCACCAGAATTTTGACTTCCTTCCTTCCAAACTGTCTCCCTCTCGTCAACAGCAGGATGAACTTGAAACCCTTTTGACAAAAGTCTGGAACCAATAAAAGAATTATTGCCTAACAATGGCACTTGTAAAGAAGGGGAAACACTCCCCCTTCTTTGTGCCAAAGACACTGGAGAGACTTTTGAAGGAAAAGTCTTTGTACTGATCTGCGAAGGATTCACAGATCTCTCAAAAGTTTCCATTGAATCTGGCACTGGAGATTGTGAATGAGAAGAAGAGGATGGGGACCAAGAAACAGACGAACTAGAAGAGGGAGTAAATGGAAGGGATGATGGAGAGGGTGAAGGAGATTTTGAGCTAAATTTAGAATCTGAGGAAATAGAACTTGGAGAAGACTGAGGAGAAGATGAAGATGTTGAAAGATCCATGGAGGAGAGTTTGATGTCCTGCTTGGCAGACTCAATATATTTTTGCATTCCTGCCAGGGAAACTGTATTTGAAGCTGCAGCAGCCAATTCTTTCATGTTTCCTGCTTCAAATTGACGACCCCAACCATTTTCTCTTGCCGGAAGATGAGTTTCCGATACAGCTCCTGAAGATGGAACTGGGGGCACTACCCCTCCAACAGTTGCTCTTCGGAACAACTCAAAGTCTACATCATATGATTGTACCCTCTTATTCCCGGCTGAAAGCCTAAATTCTTCTGCATGAACTTTTAAAAGTTCATCAGCTTCCTGTGTACCCATTCCAGGCTTGTCTAAGTGAATAGGGGCCTTGCAGAGAGCATCCCAAAATTCATGGTTTTCTTTTCCTTCACAGACAAGAATAACTGGCCCCTGGGCTCGCTCATATTTTACAACTTGGGATGCAGAAGCCTCTGCTGCTCTAGCCATCGTGGGCTCGCAACATTGTCCAATCCACACATATATTGCAGATGGCACATGAACCATAAATGCACCTCTGGAATCCAATGCAGCTGGTGAAGGATTATTTAAAATCTTTGGAACTAAATGTAACGGATCGTATGGTGAATGTGGGGCCATTCTATACAATCTTAGCACAGAGTTTGGACTCAATGGAGCTGCATGCACCCTCTTTTGACACTGCAATAACTGGCATGCGAAACCCATATTTGGATTTGTGGTACCCCGTTGAGCCTTTACATACTGAAAAGCATCTTCAAAGCTCTGACCTTTTCGCCACATAAGATAAGCAATAACCAAAGAAGCTGAACGGGATACACCCTGATAACAATGGACAAAAACTCTACCACCTTGCTCACTTACCTCCTCAAAATAATCAAACACATCATACAGTATACTCGTGATATCTTCACATGGAGAATCTTGCAACCACAATGTCTTATATGTCAAATCTTTTTTAAAATATTCCGGGCAGACAAATCCAACACAGTTCAGCACATGAGTAATGCCATTCGCTTCAAGAATCTCTCTGTTTCTGGCGACTGCATCACTACCTAAATAAATATGATCAGCCACCCTTGAGCAATTCTTATCAAAGAAGGCAAATTTCTCCCTCTTGACCTGTAATTCTGTGGGTCCTGCATTTCTTTGAACAGAACACAAATCAAGCCTCATCTCTGCCCCATTTCTCAAATTACTAGCATCCTTCTTCTCTCGAGGCGTTGCTGGAGTTAACCATTCTCCAATGTCATCTGACCCCGCTTTTGGCCACTCATCCAAGCTTCTTCTAGCGATGGCCAGGGGCTGCAACGGTGGTAGTGCTGACCTCACTTTACTCAGTTGCTGTGACCGAGGAGTAAGAGGAGGCCCCCGGTTTGCGATGTTGGGCACGTCTGCTGGAAGCCGAAAAGAAGGGTGTCCGTTTGCATAGTTGCACCCGGCGGGACTTGTCGGTGCTGAGCGAGAGGACGACCATGAGACAGACCTCCAAAACGTCTTCCGAACATTAGGAATTTGGCATTCTCCCTTGTTATCCCCATCGCCATCGGCATCCTCCCCTACCATACCCCCTCTATCTCTTACTTTTTCTTCAGTCTCTTCTGTCCCTGAAAATCCTGCTTCCGACTCCAGGTTCTGTTCTTTACCCCAAGTCATGACATGAGAGTCCCTTAAAAGTTATAGGTTTGACTGCCCCAGTGAATTTCACCTACCACAGAAATGTTCGAAGGGGAGCATGCATTCATCCAATACATGCCAAACGCATGATCATGATGAATCCCGACTCCGCTGGAAGAGTTGACACTTTCTAGGCAACCCTGCCTTTATTCCCAAGGTTAATAATAAAATCAAGACATGCCAGTCGTAGGCAGCAGACATGAAAACAGAACAAAGCGCGGGTCCCAACGGCAAAACGTCAAGTTTTACCCTAGCACCCCACTTCTGATGACTGAATTTCCCGAGTAGTCATCTCCCAGTCCACAAAAGAAACCAACTGTTACTGCGTCGGAATTTATGAGGTTTTCATGTCAGCATGGCTACGAGTGCCATAAACTCGACCTCGACACTAAAACCCTTCTGCCAATTTATACTTCTTCAGCATCTATCACCTCAAACCTCTGTGCCCTCGACCTATATTTTTATCAAGGAAAAAACCTAAGTCCGACGACGTTTGAAAGGCTATCTATTTTGCAAATGATGGGCTGCATTGAGAATAACCGCACGGAAGTGTACACAAACCAACCCTAGAACCAGCGAAAATGCATTGAAATCAAAATTTGAAAAAAGAATGGAGTTCCTTCATGAAGCCTACCTTCTTGAAAATGCGGCGACTCGAACACGCTCCCTCTGATTGATTGAAGCAGCAGCGTAGATGCGTGGATGGATCGATCAGAACGGAGAAGTGAAATGACAAACACAAACAGTGATTTTCACACCAAATGGGAAGCGGCTGCCGCTGGTCGGTTTGTAAAAGCAGGGTCGGGTCAATGTCGTCGGAGTTTTCTCACCGCCGGTTAACTTCATCTCGGTTTCAGTTTCTTTATTTGGTTGGCACGTGTCCAATTGGACCGTTTGAGTTATTTTCGGATAAGAAAATCTTAAAATATCAAAATTTTACATTTACTGCATTAAAAACGCGATATTTCGCATACACACGAGGATGTGGACAAAGACCGTTAAAAATGAGTAACGGAGTGTGTTTTCTCGGTTTGGTAACTTGGTAGTGTTGCTAATTTTGGAAGTCACTTGACTCTTGCTATTAATGGTTAAAGATGGTACTATGCAATTCATGTTCATGTATGGCTCATATGCATATATTATTGGCTAATAATCAGTATAGATCCATCTTAAACTTAGATTTAGAAAGCACCTAGAGGGATCCGAATTCTTTAAGTGTAAGTTATTTTTATCTTAAATTGTTAAATGTTCATAAAAAATTACACCTCAAACATTTTGATCCCTTTAATGTTTGGTAAATCCTCGTTTCACATGGATCTTTTAATTACTTTTCATTTAGTTTTATTATTGGGTTTTTATTATTTAATAAATTAGGCGACATGTTTTTCTCTATGTTCTTTTTTGTTTACACTATATAAATATATGAATCCATAATATAATTTTTTTAATTTTTTATTTATGTCTATTAACATAATGTTTTTTATGTCTCTCCCTGTGCACTGCTGGAATTCCAAATCTCTCCGAGCCATTGGGAACACCCTGGGGAAATACATTGACATGGCTAGCCCCAAGGACCAATACTCCTGCGCCCACATCTGTGTGGAAGTGGACCTCGAAGCTGGACTCCCGGAAGCTATCAAATTAACAGTGGGGAACTGGGCTCACTTCCAAAAGCTTGACTATGAACAGCTCCCATTCAAATGCAGAGGCTGTCACGAATATGGACACTTCATTCGGAACTGCCCCAAAAAACCTGAGATCCAGCAAAACAAAGCGGAGGGATGGCATAGGGTGAATAGGGCTAAATCTAAAAATCACTCTGCTGAGGACCCAAAGAAGGGTGAGGGGATTAGATCCACTACCCCCGTTGAAGGATCCCAAGAAATTCCCCCCCAAAAAAAAATAATCATTGAAGTAAGGGATGAGACAAATGAAATTGAAGAAAAATCAAGTAATGGAGACAGTAAGGAATCTGGAGCAGCCACTTTAGATCACCAAAGGAAAGATCAAGATGAAGCTACAACAATGTTAAAAGAAGGAGATAGCATGGGGCAATCTGAGGAAGAGTTAGAGCCAGAAACGAATGAGGAGGAAGAGGAGGAAGGGGAAATCGAGTTATCTACCCCTAGACGGACTAAAACCAAGGGAAGGAAATCTAAAAAAGAAGTAAGGGATCAAGCTACCTACAAGGACAAGTTGCAAGGATCCCAATTAACCCTAGAAAAGATGATGAAGAACACTAGAAATACTCGCCACCAGGGGCATGCCCAGAAAGGGATGCCCTTAATTACCAAAAGTAATTAATGAAGGTCCTCTCCTGGAACTGCAGGGGTCTCAGTAGCAAATCAAAAGAAGAAAGTATGATAGATTTAATATCCATTCATCAACCGGACATCTTGCTGGTCCAGGAGACCAAAATGGAGGAAGACGTATTTCTCCAAGTAAGTCTGAAGTTCTTGAAAAAAAAAGGCAAAGCTGCTTCTAGCTCAAGGGGCGCATCTGGCGGCATTGGCACCCTGTGGGATGATAAGAAGTTTGAAGCTGTAGACATCAAGCACAACACCTACTGGATCCTCACCCAGCTGAGGCAAATAGACTCCAATATCCTGGTAAGTATCTTCAATATTTATGCACCAAATTCGTATGCTGAAAAACAAATCTGTTGGAATCTCCTCCATGAGGAAACGAGTAATCTGGATGGAAACATTATCCTTGCTGGGGATTTAAACATCATCCTGAGCCAAGATGAAAAGAGAGGGGGCTCTCTGGTTAGAGACCCTATCAGAGAAATGGTGGATGACATCATTATGGACTTGAATTTAATGGACGTAAAGCCCTCTGCCGGCAAATATACCTGGAATAATAAAAGGATTGGGTCGGGGCACATCGCTGCCAGACTTGATCGCTTCTTGATCCAGGACTCCTTCCTCCTGCTTGGGCTGAACCTGTCCTCTAAAATCTTACCTTTTGGAGGCTCGGATCACAAGCCTATTCTACTAGAGATGGAGAATGGCAAGAATTTGGGCCCGATACCGTTCAGATTTAACCATTTGTGGGCCAATCGCCCTGAGTTCCTAATAATTGTCAATGAGTCATGGTCCCCACCGGTCATAGGGTCCTCCTTCTACGTTTGGGAGGAGAAGTTGAGACGTTTAAAGAAATCTTTAAAAGAATGGGCCAAGTCGCTACCTCTTCCTGCCCAATCTAAAACTCACGCTGCCCTTGCGTTGGAGCTCCATCAATCCAAAATTGAGGTGGAATCTGTAGATTATAAAGATCTTCAATTAGAGGCCAAGCTCCACTCAGACCTTCACGTTGCATGCTAGCAGGAATCTGAATGGTGGAGGCAAAAATCAAGGTGTAAATGGCTTAAAAATGGCGATCGGAACACCAGTTATTTTCATAAACAAGTTGTGGCCAGAAAGAATTTTAATTATGTAAATGAGATACAAGTCCAGGATAAATTGATTACCAACTTTGAAGATATTAAAAAGGCAGCGACTACTCATTTCCAGGAATTGTACACGGCCCAGCCCAATCTTAAAGACGTCGACCTCCTTAATCTCGTTCCCAGAATAGTGAAGAAAAAGGATAATGAATTGCTGTTAAAAGCCATCACGTTTGATGAAATTAAGAAAGCAGTTGACGCTATGGAGGATGACCGAGCTCCAGGGCCAGACAGTTATAATGTCAATTTTATAAAAATCTGTTGGGACATAGTAAAACATGAACTCTTTAAAATGATTTCTAAATCTCAGAGGTGCGGCAGAATTGGAGGTTGTACAAATTCTGCGTTCTTGGCCCTCATCCCAAAAGAGAAGGATGCAAAGTCTTTTGATAGATTCAGGCCAATATCCCTGTGTAACATAGGGTATAAAATTATTACAAAGATCATGGCCAGTAGATTAAAAAACATCCTGCCTTATTTGGTTCCGGAGAACCAAGGAGGATTCGTCAAAGGTAGAAAGATTTGGGATAATGTCATCTTAGTCCAAGAGGCTATTCACTCTAGTCTGCAGAATGGGGATAAAGGAATGGTGGTCAAGCTCGATCTAGCCAATGCTTTCGACAGGGTCAACCACACATTTTTATGCCAGGTAATGCAGAGATATGGATTCGCTCCAGAATTTATCAGCTGGGTCACAGCCTGTATCAGTAAACCGTGGATAGCCCCTCTAGTCAACGGAAGAGCAGCCCCCTTCTTTCAAGCTACGAGAGGATTGACGCAAGGGTGCCCACTCTCCCCCCTGCTTTATGCCATTCAAGCTTCTATCCTTAGCTATCAGCTGGAAAATGCCAGGCAAGAGCAGGACCTTCCAGGCATCAGAATGGCCAGAGGTGTTAAAGATATTAATCATGCGCAATTCGCGGACGACACCATCCTTCTCGGAGGAGCTAGCCCAATCATTGCTCGCCGTTTCAAGAGTGAATTGACCCGTTACTGTCAAGTCTCTGGCAGTAAAATCAATCTAAGAAAGAGCCACATCTATGGCTGGAATATAAATCCCAGGGAAATGCTAGAGATCTCCCGGGTTCTTAACATGGAAGGAGTGGCTTCCTGGGAGTCCTTCAAATACTTAGGAGTGCCTATCTTCAAAACTAAGTCCAATAGCTTAGCCTGACAACCAATTGTGGATAAAATTAAAAGTAAAATCACGAGATGGGGGACAGCTTGGCTAAATTTGGCTCGGAAGGTAATTCTAATTAAGGCCATGTTGAATAGCTACTTACTATACCAATGTTCTCTGATTCTCGCTCCTGTCAAAATTATTTCCCAAATTGAGGGACTGATGAGATCTTTTCTATGGCAAGGTGGAGCTAATGGCAGTAAAAAATTTGCTCTGGTAAATTGGAAAACTGTTAAAATGCCTAAACAAGAGGGTGGCCTCCATATCAGAGATTTGAGAATTCAAAATCTAACCATGGGATCTAAGCTGCTCTGGAGCATGCTAGACACCAAACCGTCCTGGTGCAGCACTATGTTGAGATGCAAATATTTCCCAGGCCAGCGACTGAGATGCATAGATGAGGACAGTCACGTTAGCAGTGGTTCAGCCGTCTTCAAACTTTGTAAGAAAGCACTGCCTCAATTCAGGGAGGCGCTGAATTGGATACCGGGAAATGGACAGTCCATTAATGTTTGGAAAGACACGATCCTCCATAAAAATCCGCCTCAACTTCCACGCTTTCAGCACTGGATGGAGTCAATGGGCCTCACGTCACTCTGGGATATTTCCTCATGGGAGACCGCTGAGCCAAATCGATGGAGTGGTTGGGCTGTCCCAGCGTGCCCTGAGGAGATGGAGGAAGATAAAAATCGGTTGCTTCAGCATTTGGCAGGGCTTGCTCCCATTTCTAAATTTAGGAAGGACAGGCGTGGATGGGGGTTTGGCAATTATACAGCTGCTGAAGGGTACCGACGATTTGCAACTAATTACAATGCGCCGGGAAATCCAAAGAAGTGGAACAATTTGTGGAAATGCAACACGTTACCAAAGATTGAGCTGTTTACTTGGACATTGCTGCATGAGAGAATTCTCACGGGGGAGAACTTGGAGAAAAAGGGGTTTGTGGGGCCGTTTCGTTGTCCCCTATGCGCTGAAAATTCCGAGAATATTAACCATCTTTTTTTAAACTGTCCTTATGCCATATTAGTTTGGAAGGATGTGATGAAGTGCTGGGGAGTTGGAATTCAGTTACCGGATAACATTCAGGTATGTTTTCTTATTTGGGACAAATTTTATCAGGGAGAGCTGGCCAATAAAAAAGGTTTGAAGGCCTGCTGGATGAAACTCCCCAAAATAATCTGCTGGGGTCTTTGGATTGAAAGAAATCACAGAATTTTTAAAGAAAAACGCCAACCAGCATGGAAGACAGCCACAAAAATAATTGCTCTGTTTAAGGAGGTTGTTAGAATTTCAAAAATTCCAAAAAATAAACTAAATATGACTGTCAATGAAAAAAATTGGATGCATAGTCTTGACATCAAGACGGTAAATAGTGTGGCTGTTAATAAGGTGGAGGATTGGGAGATCAGGTTAGACAAATCACAGTTTGAGAATTGGCTTAGAGAGAGGAAAATCTTTAAACTTTTCTTCGACGGATCCTCCAAAGGGAATCCTGGAAAAGCGGGAGGCGGTGGTGTTATATTTGATCCTGGAGGAAACAGGGTGGTAGAATACTTCTGGAATATCGGATATGATTCCAATAATATGGCTGAGGCATATGGGCTTTGGCAGGGTCTTAAACAGTTAAAAGATAAAGGAGTGGATGAAGTTATGGTTTTTGGGGATTCCAAATTAATTATTCAGGAGCTGAATGGTGGTAGTAGGGGCAAGAAAGAGCGAATTGCAAGACTGATTAGGAGAATCAGATACAAGGCTAACTCATTCAGGAAGATTAAATTTTTCCATATTCTTAGAAATCTTAATGTTCTAGCAGATTCGGCAGCCAATAAGTCCATAGCTATTGGTCTTAATAAGCTAAATGTAAATTCTGTTGTATCCATTGATATCCCTCCCTAGATCTGCTACAGGCTATCTGTCTGGTACAAGCTGAGTTTTGGATGTTGGTTGTAATGTGTACCTCTGATCAATATCTTCCTTACTGAGATCTTCAATATAATATAACCGCTCTTGTTAAAAAAAAACATAATGTTTTTTATGTCAGCTAGCATAACGTGATACTGGGCTGAGAGCACCGCTATCTACCTGACGATTTGCACCGGGCCCTACTCAGGCCATCTAGTAGAACACTAGACGTAGGTCCACCCTATCTTCTTCGTTGAAAAACTTCTCTCCTCGTAAGACAAAATTATTTTTACCAAACATGTGATTATTGCGTGGAGATGCTTGCTCTTAAGATCATTCTCAACTTGGCTCATATAAACATTCAAAGATTACAAGCTTTTGGTGATTCTACCTTGATTATAAACTAAATGAAATATAATATAATAGAAAAACATTTATGTAAAACCTTTATTTGAAGAATTGATGAAAATTGTCAGCAACTTTAGGATATCATATTTCAACTTGTCTTCAAAATAAACACCATGGTAGATCAGCTTTCCAATACCAGGTTCATATGAAAGGAAGGAAGCTTTCCAAAACTAGGATCATCTGAAAGGAAGGAATTTGGCAGAGATAGGAATGTCACAAAAACATCCTTATGGAGATAGATTGTGAACCAAATATTTTCTAAATTTTCATATGTATATAATTATCTTTCAATATGTGTGGCTTTACCTAAAACAATTTTATTGCAAAGTTTACAATTCATGATTTGGGTTATATCTGAATCTATTTTATAAAAATTCATGATTTAGATTATATCTGAATCCATTTTATGAAAAATCTGTATATGCTTTTCTATATGTAAAATTTTTATTTATTTATTTTTATTTTTTAGCTATTTATGTTTTTTTTTAATCTTCCATAATTATTTTGAATATCAGAAAAAGGGAATGAAACATTAAAAATAAAAATATGTATGATTAAAAAAGACGTATATTGTTATTATTTTTCCCTTTAAAGCTACCAATTATTTCAATTATTAATGGTTATCCCACAACAAAGCCCTTTCCCATGACACAAATCTCGCATTATTACGTGAAAAATATAAAAAACTCACTGTTACTACGTACAGAACAATCAAAACAAAAGATGCCAAAAATATTGAAGAGCTTAAAAATTCGTAAATAAGAAAAATTAAACTGCAATTTTATTGTTAAAAGTAGTGGAAAAGTGAGAGAATGCATAATGTCACTGGATCGTGGTTCAATGCCAGGCATCATTTGCACTCCCCCTTTGAAAGTACTTTTCAGGAACGGTTTCAGCAGTTTATGTATCTTTCTGAATTTTCTATAACCACCTGTGTTTTTCGGCCATTTTACTTTTCTTTGAACAAAAAAATAACAAAACAGTGTCCTTCAAAACCCATGGAAAAATTCCTTAATGGCTGATTTTAAAGTTTGATAAGGACAAAACAGTGATTGCATAAGTTTGGATATGTGTTGTGGAAGTTACTTAGAGTTAAAATTATTGCAAAACTTAGATACATAATTATATAAAGTATTTTTGAATGAAATTATGAATATGATAGAAGAATTCAATTAGTATATCAATTTAATTTATTGTGTGTGAATATCTATAGGTCACTCACAAGTTAAACCCCACTAATAAGTTATATGTTCTTTATTCTTTAAAGATAGTTGTAATCACCAATTATCTATGTCTCAACTACTTAACTATCTGTTATCTAATTGTTAATATTAAAATGGAAAAAAAAAAAAAATTCTAGATTTACTTAAAAAAAATAGTTCTCGTGTTCTAGAACTAAATCCTCTAATTTTTCTCATAAAAACTACTTATTTCCCAAAATTCTATTGTTCTAAAACACAGATAAAAGGAAAAGAAATGCCTCAAAAGCAATGAGAAGTTGGAATATGCAAAAAAATTTACATTGAACATTGCAACCACTGATTTCTCAAGATAATTAAAATTTTCAGCATATCTTTACATGTCATCATCAAACGTAATAGCACAAGATTTCTGCTATATAATCAAAAGAAGGTTTGTGGTGTATACCTTCCAAATCAGAAGAAGGTTTGTGGTGTATACCTTCCAAATCCACTTCCAAATGTGATTGTTAAGAACAGAAAGCACAAGAACTAAATAAAATAGGAGTAAGCTTGCAGTGTTTACATATGAATGAATGAAGCGTCCTCTGGAAAAAGTCTAAATCGCATAGGTGCATTAAAAGAGAGGCTTTCATTAGCGATTTAGGGGGATTGAAACAACTCTAGAGGTTAGAACTTCAGAACAATGGACAAACAATGAATGTGGGGACATTAGGGAATATGGCCCAAAAGGAAACCTTGAATTTGATATTCACAGAGATGTCGAGCACAATCACATGCCCAACGAAAATAATTTTGTCTTCTGAGGAGATTGTAGCTACAAGTTCAAGTTTTTTTAAAGTTTTCAGACAAGAAGAGAGCAGTCATCCTGGCAGGACGAAGGGTCTCTACCTCATGGAGTAACTGAGGTAACGGAGTAAGCTATGTACTAAAGGCCCCTAGTGGGACCCGGTGCAAATCGTCAAGTAGATAGCTTACTCCAATAATAACTAGCTTACGCATGTCCCTCGTTGGATATGCATACATCATTTAATGCAGTGGTAGTAGGCATGTCCCTCGTTGGATCTCAAGTAGGTATGTCCCCCGTTGAATCTTAAGTAGCTTAAGAACCAATGAGAGACGTGCATGTTGTTGTTGCATTAAATGGCTTGCAGTTGCTATTGTAAGCTTATATTATTAGCTCATTTTAATTATTTATAGCAAAGATGTAATAGTTAGAACTCACTGCTTCTCTAGGTTTTTTATGATAACAATTAATATGGTTTAACAGTGAATTTTGTACTATTAATATAAGGTAATGGTTTGAATGTACAAGTTTGACATGTAAGTTAGTTGAAGATCTTACATGGATAGTGCAAGTTTGACATGTAAGTTAGTTGAATGTACAAGTTCGACATGTAAGTGCATAGGAGTGGGCTAATCTCTCGACCATTTGCACCTAGGCCCACCGGGTGCCGTCGAGAGATGCCCTCACGGCGTTTGCTTTGTCGTTTAGAACCGTCTCCGTCTTCGTCAGTCCACTATCATGGTCTTCGAGTCCGGCCAACTCAGGTAGTTCACCTGCGGGTCCCATTCGCCGTCGAATCCTAACATAATCAATATCGAACGCCATCAAATCCTGACAGAATCAGTATCAAATTAATATCGGGAGTACTCGAGTAGCCCACTCCGATATGGATGAGATGGTTGTTTCATTGCTGCTTAGTTTCAAATTCAAATTCAAACATTTGAACATGAGATTTTTCTCCAATTCTACTTCAAAAATCTTATTTTGTGTTTCCCATTCTCCAAGATTCACACAATTTGGATCTTGATGTTCACTGTGCTCAGATCTCCGATAGTCTTTTCTATTTCAATTGGTCCAAAGGATCCCGATTTTATCTGCTTTGTGGATAACATGAGTTGAGAGTCGGAACTTGCAACAACTTATCCACAATCTCAACAAGAGAGGACCTCCCATATCTTGTGTTATAGCTGACACCATGGATTTCGTTTTGGAGACAGCCAACACTTGTCTATGCAATCTACTATTACGCACAGTGCTATACATATTTATTTCACGGAAGCAATGTTATACATAATTACGCACAGTGTTATACATATTTATTTCTGGGAAGCATTGGGGTTTCCTTAATGGCTGAGTAGCTCGAGTATGTATGGAAGGAAATTGTTTTATCACCAAAGCATTTAGGTTTAAGGCAGCTTGAGGCTTTATGAAGAAAATTGTTTTAATTTTAAGATTAGTTGCCTGGGTAATTAATGGTTTTATTTTATTGCCATTGGAAACAAAAATATGTAAATAAATCCGCCACTCTTGAATGTGATTCAATTTCACGGTAATTCATAAGATAGGCACATAAGAAAATGCTATACAAAATGATAGGTTTGCAGATAAATTATATCGCAATCTTGAATTATTAAGCTTAAATCGATGGGGGCAAGAAGGCAGTGAAACCAAGACACTAATTTGCTCATATGCACAAATACAGGAAAACTATATATTTAGGGTAAGGTTATAGCTTCATCATCTAATTTTTTTAAAAGTATTGATATAAAAATGAAAATTGAAGATAGCTGATGTTTCTAAATATTTTTGGATTTATTTTGTTTCAGGAATATGGAATATGTACAGATAATTTTTTTTAGGAAATCCCATGGATATTGACCTTAAATCCAATTGGTCATGTTAATCCAGCTCATTAATGTTTCTACATAGTTATTCATATTTCCTTCACAGATTTCTTAATTGCTTAGCAGGTTGAGTTTTTATAGATAAAATTGTTTTCTTTTTTTTTCAGCGGAAAAAAAAAAACAATATTCTATTTCAAAATATCTGTAAGATGGTATACAAAAATCCCAGACAGATGGGCAACGACGGAGGCCTGAAAAACGCTGAAACAAAGACATGTATAGGCAAAAAACCAGATGGAGCATAGTTGCAATAATTGATAAAAAAACATAGTCCCCCAGACATCAATCATTGGGAAAAATCAGAGGAGATTGCCAATCAGTCAAATAGTCAGCCCGTGAAGGAGAAAATCAAGGAGAAACCGACTACCCATAAGGCGAGAGATGAATACGGCCTAGCAAGTGGTCATTCGCTAACCAATGTTCTGAAATTATCACATCCGGGGGCACATACAAAGCAACCTTGGAGAGAACATCCGCATCCGAGTTTTGTTCTCTGTAAATGTGGGAGATATCCATCTTTTTGAAGTTATTGATCAGCTTCCGAACATGAAACAACCAATGGTTCAAAGAGAGGATTTGCACCTGTCTGATCCCCTGCGCCCATTCAACAATGATCTGGGAGTCTCCATAGACATGGATGTCATCCAGACCAAGATGGGATCAAAGTTGGAGTAGGATCCAGAGGGAGATGAGTTCTCTCTTCGTGTTCATCCCATGACCACAGTGCATCCAAACTTTAAAATAACAGTTGTCAACCAATCTCAGAATAGCTCCTGCCCCGCATATATACGCACCCTTCTGCAAGGCCCCATTGAAGTAACCCACCAGTCCCGGGACCCCTGGAAAGATCTTAGGAGCTCTAGATTTTCGATCTAGACTACATCTTTTATGAGTGGAACCCCCAGCTTCAATGAAAGCCTGCAGACATCTAGCAACAACATCAATTGGCCTCTGTCGCTTGCTTTCAAAGATAAGTCTGTTCCAACAGCCCCAAATCGCCCAGATCACAAAACATGGCAAAGTCTGAAGATGAGGTTGAATTTTCCCCAAAGTCTGAAAGCAAGAGGATAAGGAATCCCCAGTCCATGGACAATCCACATTGATAATCTCTGTTATTGTTTTCCAGGATGTAGAAATGAAATCGCAGGTCACAAAGATATGATGAATGCTTTCATAAGATGTGCCACACAACATGCACATACCTGGGTTGTATTGTCCCCGCTGCATCAGGTTGTCCCATGTGAGGAGGTGGTTGTCCAGAGCTAACCATACGCAGATGGTGATCCTCAACGGGATCTTCCATTTCCATATCATGTGCCATCACTCCCGGTTGTTGGTGAAGGTATTCATGGATTGTTGATATGCAAGCTTTGTTGTTAGCACACCCAAGGCTGTATCATATGTCCAGCATAGAGAGTCTGGCTGATCATCCAGGAAAATTGCCCCCGCTTGTAATTCCACCACATAATTGTTCCATTCAACTCCCAATGCTCCCGAGAGGCCTAGCTGTTCACCAGTTAGCCACCCCTGCTGAGCCAAGCCTCGATTTTGTGACAAAGAAGCATGGTATAGTGTGAAGATACCTTTACAGTGAAGGAAGTATTTCAATTATGTTGACAAAACATGTTTCAGTGGTCCCCCAACTATTGGGTCTTCACCAATTCTCACATCATGACCGTCACCCGAAGCCCAAGCCAACCATGTCGAAAGGATCTAAAAAGTTTATGTGAGGCCTGCCCACATATTTGAACATTTACTTGGCTTCCTGAAGCTTCTGATCCACTGAGGAATAGTAGACCTTCTGATGTATTTTTCCTTGATTACGTGAGACCATAAACTCCCACCAGTTAAGGACAACCAAAGGCTTTTTGCTTTGAGAGCTAATGATAAAATATGCAAGTTCTTTAGGCCCCATCCCCCACTCTCTACTGGTCTTTCCAAGTACTCCCATCACACTAAATGGTATTTTATTTTGGTGACCTGTCCTAACCATATAAAAGCCATGGTCATCCTTCACAAGCTATTTATAATCATTTTTGGGATCTTGCATAAAGAGAACCAATATACCGCCATGTTTGTCAAGACGGCCCTAGCAAGAGTGAGACGACCCCCAACTGACAGCCATCTCCAACCCCAAAATTTTATCCTTCGTTCGAATCTCTTCAACAGCCACTACCAGTCTAGGAGACCCGATCATAAGATTTATTTAGGTCTAGTTGTAAAGCCACGGCCACCTGCGGTTTTATCTTTACGTTGTGAAATAGCTCTTGGGCCACCCCCACCGCTTCCAATATTTGCCTATTCTGTAAAAAACTGAATTGTTCCATTGAGAGTCCCTTTGATAGCTCAGGTTTCAGGCGATTTGCATTCTAAAATTGTTTTCATTCTAATATTATTGGCTATAATAATTAATACTTTTCTTTTATTACTTTTGAAAACAAAATATTGTAAATAAATTTGGCATTTGAGAATATGATAGGTTTAAAAAAAAATTCTATGCAAAAAGTAAGTTCATATATAAACTTAATCTATTGAAAATTTGAATTATTTAGTTTAATATGATATATTTTTATGTAATTTTTTTTCACTAAAATAGATAAACTTAACAAATTATATCAATAAAAAAAATTATAATTTTTAAAATAAATTGAAACGTTGTTTAAAAAAATAACACCTAGACTCATGTATCATCACTTATTAAATCAATAATTGAAATCAAATTTTGTATTTGTGCAGATAATAATTCAATGAAAATTGAAGTTGTTTAAAATATTTGAGAAAACTGTAATTTTAATATTATAAATAAAAGTTGTTTAAAGTACTCGATAAAACGGTAATTTTAATATTGTGAATAATAATATTACAAATAAAATGTAAGATGCAAATGTAGCCATCATTTCACAAACCATATCTTCACATAGTAATGATATTTCACTTTTAAAGAAAACAAGCAACTCGTATTGAATGGTCATAATAATATTTGAAAATGTGTTGATTCAATTTTAGGTAACTTGTATTGAATGGTCATGAATAACTTCTTTGAACAACTTTTAAGTTTATTAAAATAAATGTAAATTTTTATTAATATAATATCTTGAATTTACTCAATTTAATAAAATAAAAAAATAAAAAAAATTAACATGTATCATATCAAATTAAATTATTCAAGTTTTAATAGATCAATTTAATTTACTAACCTACCTTTTGCAAAGCAATTTTTCAATGATCTATTACATGTTGGAGAGTAGATTTATTTACATTATTTTGTTTTCAGATAAAATAAAGAAAAACTAATGTATTATAAAGAAAACAATTTTATCTATAATAGCTCAAGTTGCTTAACAATTAAAGAAACCGAAGTGTCGTCATTAAAAAAAATATGAATAATAATGTAGAAACATTTTTGAGTTGGATCAAACAGACCGATTAGATTTAAGGTCAATAAATCCAAAAAATTGTAAAAATCATAACCCTAACCTACATATATAATTTTCCTGTATTTGTGCACATTAGCCTCATGGTTCATTGCCTTCTTACCCATCAATTTAAACTTAATAATTCAATATTACAATAAAATATAAACTAAATTTTATTTAGGAACATATCCTTTTGTATAACATTTTTTTTAAAGCCTATATTATGAATTACGATGAGATCGGATCACATTTAGCAGCGGCGGATTGAAACAATTTTCATCCATAAAGCCTCAAGCTACTCAGACATTATGGAAACCTGAGTGGTTCAATGATAAAACAATTTTCTTCCATAAAAGCTCGAGCTTCTCAGCCATTAAAGAAAATTAAGTGATTCCGTGAAAGAAATATGTATAACACTGGGCTGATAATAGATTACATAGACAACTGTTCGTTGTGTCCAAATCGAAATCCAAGGAATACCAAATTTTTTAGTGTGACTTGAAAAGCATGGTGTCATCTATAACACACTATATTGGAGGTCATTTCTTGTTGAGATTGTGAATAAGTTATTTCAACTCACCTCCTATGATATCCACAAAAAAATTGGGATCCTGTGGATTGATCTATCTAGAAAGGTAAACCATCAGAGATTTAAGCAAAGCGAATATCAACATCCAGATTGTGTGCATTCTGGTGAATGAGAATCACAACATAAGATTTTTGAAATAGAGTTGGAGGTAAATCTCATATTCAAATGTCTGATGTTTGAAATTGAAACTGAGCCGCAATGAAACAACCATCTCATCTATGTCAGAGTCCCCATACTAATTCTGTCAGGATTTGACGGCGACAGGGACCTACAGATGAGCTACTTGAGTTGGTCGGAGATGGAGACTGTGATCGTGAATTGGCAAAGACGGAAATGAGTCTAAACGACAAAGCAAATGGCGTGAAGCATCTCTAGACGGCACCCGGTGGGCCCCGGGTGGAAATGGTCGAGAGATTAGCCCACTCCTACATTATTGGCTAATAATAACTAGCTTACACATGTCCCTTGTTCGATATGCATACATCATTTAATGCAGTGGTAGTAGGCATGTCCCTCGTTGGATCTCAAGTAGGCATGTCCCCCATTGAATCTTAAGCAGCTTAAGATCCAACGGGAAACGTGCATGTTGTTGTTGCATTAAATGGTTTGCAGTCGTTATTGTAAGCTTATATTATTAGCTCATGTTAATTATTTATAGCAAATATGTAATAGTTAGAATTCACTGCTTCTCTAGGTTTTTTATGATAACAATTAACATAGTTTAACAATGAATATGGTACTGTAAATATAAGGTAATCGTTTGAATGTACAAGTTTGACATGTAAGTTAGTTGAAGATCTTACATGGATCATTCAAAGTAATATCTATGAGTGTTGTTTTATCATTCTAGCTTAAAACTTTGAGGTAGATATGGGCTTTTTTTTTAAGCTAATTATTATATTTATTGGGTTGTAGTGGAATAAGGGAGATTATCATGTGAAGTTTAAAGTGAGTATGGAAAATGATTTAAACAAGAGTTACGTGGTGGCAACGTTCTCTACATTGTCACATGCAGTTGGAGGCCAACTTAACATTAAACTAGCAATTTTGTAATAGTGACGATTTTCAACATTTTATCTAGATTTTATTTTATTTTATCAGCCAACATTTATTTCTCTCTAATACTTAATAAAATAATATTTTTTATATTAAACAACATTCATTTCAAATTATTTAATTGATCAACATTCATTTTTATAAGAGGCTCCAATTTTTCATTCTTCTCTCCATGCTTCTTAGTGATGAATACATATGTATTATGATTCTTCAATTATACTAATAACTAGCATGTTCCATATTTTAAGAACATGAGAATAAATATAAGTACAACAATTTTAATCTAATCTACTAATAAAATAAATGTTGTAATTAAATAAATGAATTTGGATTTTTGGATTTTATTTTATTTTATTAATTAACATTTATTTTTCTCTAGGGCTTGATATAATTAATTAATTTATTAATCAACATTCATTTCAAATTATTTTATTGATCAACATTCATTTTTATTTTTATAAGAGGCTCCAAAATAAGTTATTTTATTAATCAACATTCATTTCAAATTATTTTATTAATCAACATTCATTTTTATAAGGTAACTATTATGGAGGTTATATAAGTAAAGTTCTTGAAATTGATTGCATGTGAGAGCTCGCGTTTCCTGGCTGCCTGCGCGCTAGGGCTGTTGTTGGTGTGCAGGTATGGCGGTGCTTGGGGGTGGGGAGGCCGCCCACCCCCCTCCGGATTCGAACGTGGATGCTTTCAAAAAGCTTCTGGCTAGCAGAGGGAAGAAGTCCTCTGGCCCGGCGATCCCGAAATTCATTAAAAAATTGGAGGAAATTCCTGAGATTGCCCTTTCTGAAGAGAAACCAATGAAAATAGCTCTGGCTCTGGCCAAGCGAGGTTTAGTGGGCCAGTTCATGGGGTTATGGCCCTCCACCAAGACCACAGATGACTGGATACAGAGGAACTGGAAGCCCAACTTGAAACATGGAGTAACATGCTACCCCGTCAGGAGAGGATTTTTTGTCTTCGAATTCATATCAGAAGAAGACCAGGATCTGGTTTTTAGAAATGGCCCCTACTTCATGGGGACGCAGGGCCTTTACTTGAACAAATGGACGCCGGACTTTGACCCAACGGTCAATCTCCCCAAAGAGGTGCCGATGTGGGTCAGGCTTCCCAACCTCCCGATTCATTGCTGGGACTATGAGTCATTACAGAGAATAGGAAACGGAATCGGCCTCTTCATTGACAAAGTCGATAACAAAGGCCAATACACATGTGCCAGAATCTGTGTTGAAGTGGATCTCGAAGCAGGTCTCCTGGAGGCAGTGAAGTTAGCAGTTGGATCTTGGACCCATTATCAAAAACTGGATTACGAGCATCTGCCATTCAAGTGCAGAAACTGTCAAGAGCACGGCCATTTCCAAAGACACTGCCCCAAGCTGGCCGAGGGGAAAGAAGATGAGGAAGGTTGGCAGAAAGTCAGGAAAGGGAAAACCTCCAACAGCACCAAAAGCAAGGAGAAAGACATCCAGGATCTGTCTAAGGGAGGTAGCTCAAAGGCCAACCCGCAAGAACCCCCTCCTGAAGCTCATCCAGCTATCAGCGCTCCAGAAAAGGAAGAAGTTAGGGCTTCTCAAGGCTCTATAATATCAGGCCCCCACCCTGCTATCCCCAGCCCGTCAAAAGAACCAATAAGTCTTGGATCAGAGACAGGAGCTGACTCTTCAGAGGAAGGAGACACTGAAGTCAGCAGCCCGTCAGGCACCCCAGATCAACCAAAGAGAGGAAGGAAACCTGAGAAGAAAAGAAGGGAAGAGCAGTCTTATAAGGATGTGGTCCAAGGATCACAGCACACCATTCCTGAAATGATGAACACAAGATCCGGAATGAAAATTGGGAAAACCCCGAAAGGGGGCTATCCCCCTCAACCAGGTAAATAATGCAGTACGTCTCCTGGAACTGCAGAGGACTAGGTAGTACCATTAAAGAAGAAGCCATCAGAGATTTAGTGAGAACAAAAATGTCGGAAGTCCTCCTAATCCAGGAGACGAAGAAGGAGGAGAAGGCTCTCCTTCGGGCAAGCAACTCGTTTTGGAAGAAAGGCCCAGGTAGGGCTGTGAGTGCATGTGGAGCATCGGGAGGCCTGGCTACGTTTTGGGACTCTTCCAAGCTCGACCTGGTTGAAGAGAATGGGACCACTCATTGGCTATACACCAAGCTGCTTCACAAAGACTCCGGTCACTCTGTAAGTATCTTTAATATGTATGTTCCTGTCTTGTTCGCAGAGAAAAAAGAATGCTGGAACTCTTTAAAACTCTTTCTCAACCAGCATAACCTTGGAAACCTAATAGTTGCTGGGGACCTTAATGTTACTCTTGCTTTGGCCGAGAAAAGAGGGGGATCGATTGTTCGGGACCCTGCAAGAGAATGGGTAGAAGACCTGATACTGGACTGGGACCTTGAAGACATAATACCTGAAAATGGGAAATTTACTTGGTCCAACAAAAGGTTAGGGCCTGGCCATATTGCAGCTCGCCCAGACCGTTTTCTTATCCAATCCTCCTTTCTTACTCTCGGCCTCATGGCATCCTCCAAGATCCTCCCGCATTATACCTCTGACCACAAGCCGATCTCGCTATCCCTCTACCTCGGGGAAAAGTTAGGCCCTATCCCCTTCCGGTTCAGCCCAATCTGGGTCAATCTGGAAGGCTTTCTTGAGAAAGTGTCCAATTCCTGGAACGAGCCCGCTTATGGTTCCCCTTTCTTTGTCTGGGAAAGTAAACTCAGAAGACTCAAATATGATCTGAAAGCTTGGGCCAAAGGTCTCAGATCCCCCATGGATGAAAGGAAAAGAGCTCAGCGGGCCCTGGAACGGCATCAGCTAATCTTGGAAGAGTCCCCGATCACTCTTGCCCTGCTTAATCGGGAGGCTGAGCTTCAAAGGGCTTACCACAAAGCCTGTAGAGAAGAGGAAATATACTGGAGAACCAAGTCAAGAACGCTTTGGCTCCAAGCTGGAGATAAAAACACAACCTTTTTCCACAAGCAAGCTCAGGCCAGGCAAATCTACAACTCCATCAACGAAATTCAAATGCAAGACCAAGTTACATCTGATTTCAATGAAATCAAGGAGGCTGCCCATTATTATTTCAAAAATCTCTATACTTCTCTGGACTCAGATCCGGTGGATCCAAAGTCCTACCCCCTATCAGAGGTGCCAAATTTGATCAATGATGAAGATAACCAGATCCTGAACAGCCCTGTAAGTATTCGGGAAATCAAGAAAGTCCTGTTTAAAATGGAACCGAACAAAGCCCCTGGGCTGGATGGATTCACAGCCCGGTTCTACATTTCTTGTTGGGACATCATCAAATCAGACTTGTACAGAATGGTTAAGAAGGCTCAGCATTGCTCCAAGATGGGGGGAAGCACCAATTCCTCTTTCTTGGCACTAATCCCAAAGGAAAAAGGTGCCAGGAACTTCAGCAGATTCAGGCCCATATCTCTCTGCAATACGGGGTATAAAATTGTCACCAAAATTATGGCTAACAGACTTAAAAACTTCTTACCTAAGCTGATCCCGGAAAATCAAGGCGGGTTTGTAAAAGGAAGACAAATTCTGGACAATATCATCCTTGTACAAGAAGCCATTCACACCAGCGTCAGAAAAAAGGAAAAAGGCATGGTAGTAAAACTGGATCTGGCTTGTGCCTTTGATAGAGTCAGGCACGATTTTATTTATGCTGTCATGAGCAACTTTGGGTTCAATCAGAAATTCATAGGCTGGGTTAAAGCCTGCATTCCAGCACCGTGGATAGCTCCCTTGGTTAATGGTCGCCCCACCAGCTTCTTCAAAGCCTCAAGAGGTATGAGGCAAGGCTGCCCTCTCTCCCCGGTGCTCTATGTCCTTCAAGCTGCTGTCCTAAGCTTCCAACTGAATAGGAAACTCCAGAACAGATCTCTTTCAAGCATCAGAATTGTTCCAAATGTTAAGGATGTCAATCACGCACAGTTTGCGGATGATACCCTGCTTCTGGGTGCAGCCAATCTCAACACAGCTGGTAAATTCAGAGCAGAACTGGACTTCTACAAGAACAGCTCCAGAAGTGAAATAAATTACCAAAAAAGCAAGGTCTTTGGTTCGAACTGCACGCCCCGGGAAATGCTGGAGATATCCCGGATTCTTGAAATGGAAGGCCTGACTGTTTGGGATACTTTTACCTATCTGGGCATCCCAATTTTTAAAGTCTCCCCGAAAGTTATTCATTGGCTGCCCCTGTTGGACAAGCTAAAAAACAAAATTCAGGCTTGGGGAGCAAGATGGCTCAACAGAGCGGGTAAAGTCATCTTGATGAATTCAGTTCTTACTAGCCTGCCTATCTATCAATGTTCTATCCTTCTTGCCCCCAGAACCATTACAAACAATATCACTGAGCTGCTCCGGAGATTTCTATGGGAGGGTGGCAGAAACAATGAAAAGAAGCTGCATCTGGTGAGCTGGGACAAGGTAACGAAGTCCAAAATGGAGGGGGGTCTTCAAATTAGAGATGTGTCCATCCAAAACATTGCTATGGGCGGTAAGATTCTCTGGAATATGATCACTGGAAAGAGAACCAGGAGTAAACAAATCCTCAAGAAAAAATACTTCATAGGAGATAAGGAAAGATGCTTGGAAAGAGACACCAAAGTGCAGAAGGGGTCTCCAATCTTCTCACTCTGCAAAAAAGATCTCCCGTTCTTCACTTCAAAGCTTACCTGGATCCCTGGTAATGGTGCAAAAATTCGAATCTGGGATGACTCCATTCTTGGAGATCAGCCTCTTCAGGAAGCCCACGATCTGGCTAACATTAAAGATTGGCTCAATGCCAACAACTTCAGAACCTTGTGGGACATTTCTATTTGGGGAAATGATGAAAATGCAGGCTGGGTAAATTGGCATTTGGGGGATTACCCAATCGAGCTTCAGGAGGAAGCGCTGGATTTGCTGAAACTTCTCCAAGGAAAATCGCCCATATGTGCCAGAGCTAGAGACAAACGTGGCTGGGGCTCACGTTCTGGAATTTACAATGCTGCTAAAGGTTACGCTGCTATCCTAGCGATTCCCTGGGCCTCTCCAAACCCAGCTCCGTGGAAGTCTCTATGGAATTCTCCGTCAATTCCCAAAATTGATGTTTTTATTTGGACAGTGCTGCATAATGGAATTTTGACCGCAGATAATCTAAAGAAGAAAGGCTGGGTGTTGCCTTCTCGCTGCCCCTTATGCACCTGCACTGAGGAAACAGTTGAACATCTATTCATCTATTGCGACTTCACTAAGGAGGTATGGAACGCCATGCTTTGGCCCAACGCTGTCAATTTGCCTGGTTCTTTTTCGAAGCTCATCAGTTGCTGGATTTCACTCTCTCCCTTTAGTCTAAGCAAAAAAATCCTCCTCAAAACCATTTGGATGTGGATTCCTAAATTTTTATGCTGGAAAATATGGCTGGAAAGGAACAATAGAGTATTTAAAGAAACCAGCAGACTTCCTCTGCAAGTGGTTGTTCAAGCTAAAACTATGCTCTCTGAAGCTCTCAATTGTAAGCCTGGTATAAGCAACACGACCACCCTCTCTGCTGAAGAAGAGCGCTGGATGCAGAACTTGCATCTGAATCTCCAAAGCAAAAATACCAGCAATCCTCCTCACAAAGCGAAGTGGGAAATTAGACTTGAAGAACATGATTTTATTAAATGGCGATCAGCTCTTGGCGAATGGTGTCTTTTCTTTGACGGGGCCTCGAAAGGGAATCCCGGTCAAGCTGGGGGAGGACGCATCATTCTTGGTCTAGACAGCTATCTCCACCTGTCCTTCGCCTGGGGTCTTGGGCTAGCCACAAACAATCAGGCTGAGTATCTGGCATTGTGGCAGGGTCTTCGTCAAGCAAGAATGCTGAATATTCAAAATCTCTCTATCTTTGGCGACTCCAGCTTAATTATTAAAGCTTTGCGCTCTAAGAAAAAGCCAACGGACATCAATCTCGCCCAAATCCACAGGAAAATTCTACTCCTTTTGTCTCAATTCAGATCTGCCAAAGCCTATCATGTTTTAAGGAATTTAAACAGCCTGGTGGATGCCGAAGCCAACCGGGGTACTCTGCTGAATAAAAGCCAGCTGATTATTAATGGAGAATACTCAAATGTCAGGATTCCCTAAGGCTAAAGCTGCTAGCCCGGTGTATTTGGTTGGCCTTGTTGATGCTGACTTTTATATGAGTTCAAGTTCAGCCTTTGTCACAGTCTTCAAGTTGAAGAGGAATAGCATTCCGGCACAAGTATTGTAAGAACCAGGCAGCCTTTTTGCCAGACCATTAATAAAATTCTATCCGTTTTTGTAAAAAAAAAATTCATTTTTATAAGATGCTCCAATTTTTCATTGTAATTCACATGAAAAAAAATGTTGCAAAAACATAAAGATCAATGGATATGCATACACTATTAGTATTTAATAATTAAAACTCACTAATAAGAACATGTTTTAAAAACATGAGAATAAATATGAATTTGGAATTTTGGTTTTGAACTTTCTCAATATTTATCACGTAAATTCGGCGTAGAGATTAATGGATTTCAACATTTTATACATCAGGCATAGAAATGGATAGATCTGGATACGTAAATCTATACTGGTTATTAAAGAAAGTTGTTCTCTTTATGTTTCTGATTGGATTTTAGGGCTGGATAGTTGGGTTTGACTTAAGAATTTGCACTGTTATTCTATAACAACTAGAACATAACCTACAGAATAAAATATTTCTGAGCGAAAAATCTTCTGATTTAATGGACACCGAAACCAAGAATTTTGGTCAAGCCCTTTAAGCCTATCATAATCTTCCATGAAAACATTTCAAAGCATTAACCTCAAACTGATAAGTCTAACCAGTAACTAATATTTGAGCATTTCAAAGTGATCTCCTTTGAATTATATTTAACGGTATAAATTAATTTACCATTTGGTGATTAGGTTTTAGTCTGCAGGTTATGAACCCATGCTAGTATGTATTGCATGCTCCAATACCTATATACAGGGGTCCCTGGTTATCTTAAGAAATGGAGCGTTGCTAGTGACGTTAAAAGAAAGTTGGTGGGGTGAAATAATATTAGACAAGAGTTTCAGTAATCAAATTTATTCTTGGGTTTCATCAGTTGAAATAAGGATGAACCAACCGCATATATTTGTGAAGAAAGCCATCTTATAAAGTAGATAATTGCAACGATAAACTAGCCATAGTTGATTGCACCAACCCTCTTGGGTTTCTTCAATTGAAATAAGGATGAACCAACTGCATATATTTGTGAAGAAAACCATCTTATAAAGTAGATAACTGCAACGATAAACTAACCATAGATGATTGCACCAATCCTCTTGGGTTTCATCAATTGAAATAAGGATGAACCAGCCGCATATATTTGTGAGGAAAACCATCTTATAAAGTAGATAACTACAACGATAAACTAACCACGATTGCACTAGTCCCCGTATTCTTCCCAGCTTAAGCCCGCTACACAAAAGGTAAAATTCTATACAACTTTTTGTCATAAAACAACATAAGATTCAAATCTACAGAGCTCCAAAACACATTTATTCGTTGTTACTTTGTGTCATGTACGATGGCATGATCATAATCAAGCAAACTGAGTGTCTTCCTGGGTGGCATAATATCCTTCTTTTTAAATGCCAAATTGAGGTCGTTTGGATGCACATACTTGCAGTTGGGGCATGAAGGAAAAGCCTTATAAAACATCACAAACATGTGACATTGTGCACATGCCACTGCAATTGTCTATTCGCTATTTTTATCGAAGAGATTAGATAATTTCTTCCTTTGGTTGTTGCTTCCATATCTGATCGTTTCTGGAAGATTCATTTGGAGGTCCAACTGCATAGGCTGGCGGCCAGAAACTGGACTTGTTCTCTTGGATCATGCCAAGTCTTCGCTTTTGTGGATGTATTGTAATGATTTTTGTGGTTGAATTGTAATAATATAGTTGCCATGTCTACAATCAATCATGGATGAATTCAATAACCAACTAAAAAACCATTAATAAAAGAGAAACAAAATTTGTAATCAAG
Organism: Pseudotsuga menziesii; assembly: GCA_001517045.1. NCBI lineage: Eukaryota > Viridiplantae > Streptophyta > Pinopsida > Pinales > Pinaceae > Pseudotsuga > Pseudotsuga menziesii. The sequence continues at coordinate 225,395 of LPNX010364432.1, read as the reverse complement.
AAAAAACTAGAAGGAAACAAACCCGAAGGTGAATTCAATGGCAATAACAACCAAAAGAACCATGATTAAAAGAGAAACACAATATGTAATCAAGAAAAAAAAATGTTGCCATTCTAAAGGCAGTGGAGACTCAACGTGAACCTCAACATCAGGTAGTAGAGATTGTTGCCATTATGGAGGCAGTGGAGACTCAACATGAATCTCAATACCAATGCTTGGCAGTTTCAATTTCTATCCATTGACACAGATCTGATCACCATGTTTAGAATTGCTTGAATTCCAACTCCATTTTGTCTTCTTAGATATGTCTTCAAACATGTTCTTATATCCTACAAGCCTCTAGTATTGAACCTTGAAAAAATCTAGGGTTTCAAGGGGTCGGCTAGGGTTTAAAGGAAAACGACCATAGGCTGGGGAGAGCCAATCTAAATCGATATAAGCTACAAATGCATGTGAGAATTATGAAGGAATCTCATATTATATATAGAAACGTCTGTGAAAGTTTGAGGTATATATTAACTCCAGGAGAGACATATGTACTTAATGTCACACATGTTGCACAATCTCGGAAGCCAATATTAAAAGCCTTGAAAGTTTATAACCAGATTAAGTTGCTTATACGTTTACTTCATAATGTTCCATAGGTCCCAAGTGGTGGAAACAAAATGATAATTCGTTGGAGTACAAACATATGGTTAAGCGCTTAATTGAAATCATTGAGAGGATGTAAGAGGAATGCTCTTTCACTCAGGTTTCAAAGAAACTCAAAATGAAAAGACGAAAAGGATCATAGAGCCCTTTATCATAGATTGCTCAAATCTGTGGGCCTTCTTTGATGGGGTATATCAGTGGGAATAATCGAAATGAGGAATTGGAGGCATAATCTTCTTAAGGAAGGATCGCCGTATTAAAGTTATGGGTAATATTATAAAAGGAAGCAATAATAAGGCAAAATTAATGCCCCCCAGGCAATAATGAAGGTGGCTCATCAAAGAGGAATAAGAAGAATTCAAATGTTATTATTGGATGAATTAGTCTTAGAATATTGGAGTTAAAGAATGTTATTAATCTTTTTGAGAAAATTTCCTTCAAGCACATATATAGGGAACTAACCCATAAAGCACACTACCTAAAGATTGGAATGAACAAAGAGTTAGGTAAACTTTTTGTGCAGGAAACAAATGGAGATCCAACCAAAGAAACAAATGCAACGATCTAAATATAGGTTGATCAAGCTATATATGTGTGTGTGTGTGTGTGTGTGTGTGTGTGTGTGTGTGTGTACAAGTCCAGGAACTCTATTATGGAGCTATATTCTGGTTTATTTAAGTCGTGTTTGTATGCACATTATGTTTAAATGACTATAGGCAAATTGTTAAGTTTGTACTCATTTTGTTTATGTAGTATGCTAGTAGATTAGTGATAGGTAGTTCATAAAGATTCTAAAGATTTGTTTTGTTTAAATGATTGTAGGTAGAGTTACTCTGAATAATATATTGTTTATAAAAGCCAATATGTAGAAATACAATCAAACAAAGAAAATAATACCTTGTAAAACCATATTTAACATTGATGAAGAATGTACTTTTTATTTAAACTTGAATAAAAAATATGATTTTTTTCCAAGGAAAAAAACCAAAAAGACATTGATATTCTACGACTACAGGGAATTATTGGCTCTCAATTTCCTCCTCACGTATGTTTGATGTTGGCCCATACCTGGTTTGACTTGTTTGATGTTTCAGCAATGGTTAACTGCGGAATTTATTGGTTTTACTGATCCTCAGGAGATAGCAGTGTGGAATGGATATATAGCCATTCTTAAAGCTAGCCATGTAAGGTTTTCTAATGATGATGATGCTCTGGTATGGAACCTATCCAAAACTGGTCATTATTCACCTAAAGAGGGTTATGCACAACTTATGTTGAATAGGGAGGTGGAGTATACCTGGTGGTGGAGAGTTTTATGGAAACTTAAATGTCCACTCAAAACAAAAAAATATTGTTGGTTTATCTTATCTGAAAAAGCTTTGACATGGGATGTTCTTTTTAAGAAAGGCAAAGAAGGACCTGGTAGATGTTTTTTGTGCAAAATGTATTTTGAATTCAATTTTCATATTGGGGTGGATTGTTCGTTTACTCATAATGTTTGGTTAATCATTGAGGACAAATTAAAATGCAATAACCTTTGGAGTGGAGAATGTGTGTCAGAATGTTTGAAATCTTGGTGTTTAAATTTGGAGGTTGCTCACATAAAACCTTTACCTGTTATTGTCTTATGGTTTATTTGGAAGGCCATGAACTTGTCTTGCTTTGAAGATCTAATTTTGTCACCAGCACAGGTTTCAAGCTTCAGTCTGGGTATGATGATGGCTCTTTCGTAGAAGAATTCATTGGTAATATTAAGATCTATCTTTGTGGAAATTATTGACAAATCCTTTGCATGGGGTTTCTTTGATGGTTTTGAAGCTGGGGGCATGTTGTATATCTCGGATGAACATTATTTCTCATATAAGGCAGGATTAGGTTTGGGTACTAATAATTATGCAGAACTTTGTGCTTTAAAGCTACTTCTCTTTCTGGATAGGAGGAACTCTTTGGCTAAAATTCAGATTTTCGGTGATTCTCAGTTAGTTATTAACTGGGCATTTGGTAAGTTTGGAATTACTGGATTTAGATTTATCCATGATTCTTCAGGAAGTTAACAGGATTACTGACTGTTTTGATTATATGGTGCTCAAACATATATATCGAGAAAGAAATACTTATGCAGATGCCTTGGCAAAAGCTAGAGGGATGATTTTGGAGGGTTTTTGGTCCATTAAGGAGCATCGTGTAGATGAAGTTGTGGAAACTTATCAATTTTTTTGAGTAGTATGGGATTTATGAGGCGGCATGAAGATCTTGTTGCTGATTGTTTCATTTTATATGGGACATGAGTCCATTTTGCAGTTCAGATCTATATGAGGTTCTCTTGGGTTTGTTGTTTTTTTGTGACAGTACTGAATGATGATTTAATTAAGGAGCATCGTGCAGAAGGTTGCATGAAGTTTTTTGAGGATGCAAATTTCAGTTTTTATATATGGGACAAATGAGCCCAATTTGTAGTGTGCAAATCTGTAGACGATTTCTTTTGGGTTTGTTGTTTTCTTTTTTAGATAGTACTGTATTGATTATCTAGTTGATGATGATCAACTGATGTATAAACTTATGAACATATTTATGTTTTTAGTTTTGTTATGCTCAATATGGAGCTTTATTTTGAAAGATTTACCAGCTTTAAGGTTGGGTTTTTTGTGTAAATGGACATTAGAGCCATCTGTAAAATGTGAATATAAGTATTTACGATTTTTTTCCATGGAAAAAATGTTTGATCATTGTCATCATTATCAAACTTATTAGATATAAAGTTTTATTTGGTATAGTCATGTTTGGAAGGATCGTAAGAGATATCATAGGTAAGTAGTGACTATGAAGCCCCTCTTTCTTTTACTATTACCCCCTACATTTACGCACCTTCGTAAAGGTGTTCAATAAATACACACCTTCAATACTTTTCAATTCCATTTATACAACATTTAAGCTATCCTTAAATGCTTATTTTTTCGTGGCGTGGGATACCCAGGGTTTGTTATCAGTGCCCAATAAAATGCCAACTACTTTCAATTAATCCATTAATTCTATTTCTGGAGTAAGGTATAATGCTTTGCATGTATGAGAGTTGCCCTCCATAAATTGCAGCCAGGGTTTTATTGATAGCTTGGATTTGCCAGCTTTTATTACACCTTGTCGAGTTTTACCTATATTAAGGGATAGTAAACTATGTCATCTCACCACACATACCTGTCATGATGTATATCACTTCTTTTAAGTCTAGCTTTCTCTTTTAATTCCAACAGTTTATTATGATTGCCGATACACAAGAAAAATAAAAATTGAGAATTGTTCCACATGAATCCATGCAGAGGGATGTGTGTATCTTTTTATTTTTTTATTTTTTTATAAACAAGAACGGTTATGTTATATTGAATAACTCAGCAAAGAAAGTGTTGATCTAGGAAAAACATTACAACAAACATCCATAATTCCAGCTTCTGTCAGTTAGTTAGCCTACGTCGAACTAGGGAGGTGTATCAATACTTACAACCGAGTTTACAACAAGCTCATGAAGGCCAACAACAATAGATTTATTAGCTGCCAAATCTGCCAAAACATTAAGGTTCCTAAGAATATGGAAAAATTTAATCTTCCTGAACATATTGGTTGTAGATCTTATTCTCTTAATCAGTCTTGCTGTACGCTCATTCTTGCCCCTGCTTCCCCCATTCAATGCCTGAATAATTAACCTGGAATCACCAAAAACCATAACTTCATCCACTCCTTTTTCCTTTAGCTGATTGAGACCTTGCCAAAGCCCATATGCCTCAGCCATATTATTGGAGTCATATCCAATGTTCCAGTAGTATTCAGACTCGACTTTCCCTCCAGGATCAATGATAAATCCTCCCCCTCCCGCTCTTCCTGGATTCCCTTTGGAGGCCCTGATGAAGAATAGTTTAAAAATCTTCCTTTCTCTTAGCTAGTTCTCAAACTGTGACTTGTCCATCCTGATCTCCCAATCCTCCAACTTATTAACAGCCATACTATTTACAGACTTGATGTTAAGACTTTGCATCCAGTTTCTTTCATTATCAGTTAGGTTTTCTTTATTGTTTGGGATCTTTGAGATGCTAACAACCTCTTCGAACAAAGCATTTATTTTGATAGCAGTCTTCCACACTGGCTGATTTTTATCCTGAAAGATTCTATGATTTCTTTCATTCCAAAGGCACCAACAGATTATTTTGGGGAGTTTCATCCAATAGGACTTCAAACATTTTTTATTAGTCATCTCTCCCTAATATAATTTGTTCCAGTTGAGAAAATAGACCTGAATTTTGTCCGATAACTGCTTTCCATCTCCCCAACGTTTCATCACATCCTTCTAGACTGAGATGGCATATGGACATTTTAGAAAAAGATGATTGATATTCTTGGAAGCTTCAACACATAGGGGGCAACGAAATGGTCCAGCAAACCCCCTTTTCTCCAAATTCTCCCCCATAAGAATTCTCTCATGCAGCAACATCCAGGTGAACAACTCGATCTTCGGTAGTGTGTTGCATTTCCACAGATAGTTCCATAATTCTGGATTGACTGGCAGATTAAAATTAGCTGCAAAATGCTGGTAGCCTTCAGTCGCTGTGTAATTGTCAGAACCCCATCCACGTCTGTCCTTTCTGAAATTAGCAAATGGAGCAAGCCTAGCCAGATGAATTAATAACAGTTTTTTGTCTTCCTCTAACTCCCTAGGGCACGCTAGAAGAGCCCAACTAGCCCAGTGATGAGGCCCATCGATCTCCCACTTAGAGATATCCCAGATTGTATTATAGCCCATCGATTCCATCCAGTGTTGAAGTCGTGGAAGATGAGGAGGCATTTTGGTGAGTATCACGTCGTGCCCTAAACTGACTGATTTCCCATTTCCCAGAGTCCAATGCAGTGCCTCTCTGAAATGAGGCAACGCTTTGATACAAAATTTATAAATTGGAGAGCCATTGCTTATGGTACGATCCCCATCAAGGCATCTAAGCCTCTGGCCTGGGAAATATTTACATCTCAACACACGGCTGCACCAGGACGGTTTGGAGTCGAGCATGCTCCAGAGCAACTTGGATCCCATGGCTAAATTCTGGGTTCTTAAATCTCTGATGTGAAGGCCACCTTCTGATCTAGGCAATTTGACAATTTTCCAATTAACCAGAGCAAATTTTTTGCCCCCATTATCCCCACCTTGCCAAAGAAAAGATCTCATCAGACCTTCAATCTGTGTTATAATTTTAACCAGAGCAAGAAGCAGTGAGCATTGATAAATCAAGTAGCTATTCAAAACTGCTTTTATTAAAATTACCTTCCCAACCAGATTTAACCAGGCTATCCCCCATACGGTAATTTTTCTTTTGATTTTATCCACTATTGGACTCCGGGCAGAACTCTTGGGCTTAGATTTGAAGATAGGAACCCCTAGGTAGTTGAATGACTCCCAGGAGACAACTCCATCCATATTAAGAACCCAGGAGATATCTAGCATTTCCCTGGGATTTATATTCCAACCATAGATTTGACTCTTCCTTAAATTGATTTTGTTGCCTGAGGCTTGACAGTAACGATTCATTTCACTCTTGAACCGGTGGGCGATTATCTGACTAGCTCCTCCAAGCAAGATAGTATCATCCGCGAATTGTGCATGATTGATGTCTTTTAAGCCTCTAGCCATCCTGATGCCTGGTAGATCCTGATCTTGCCTGGCATATTCCAGCTAAAAGCTTAGAACATAATCCTAAATGGCATAAAGCAGGGGGGAGAGCAGGCATCCTTGCCTCAGACCTCTCGAAGCTTGAAAGAAGGGGGCAACTCTTATGTTGACTAACAGGGCTATCCATGGCTTGCTGATACAGGCCTTGACCCAATTGATAAAGTTTGAGGCGAATCCATATCTCTGCATTACCTAAAATAGGAATGAATGGCTGACTCTGTCGAAGGCATTTTCCAAGTCAAGTTTCACCACCATTCCTTTGTCTCCATTCTTCAGACTAGAATGAATAGCCTCTTGGACTAAGATGATATTGTCCTAGATCTTTCTTCCTTTAACGGAACCACCTTGGTTCTCCGAGACTAGGTAAGGCATAATATTTTTTAATCTACCAGCCATGATCTTAGTAATTATTTTGTATCCAATGTTGCACAGGGATATTGGCCTGAACCTGTCAAAATACTTAGCATCCTTGTCTTTAGGGATGAGAGCCAAGAAGGCAAAATTTGTACTGCCTCCAATTTTACTACACCTATGAGACTTGGAGATCATTTTTAATAAGTCATTTTTACAATGTCCCAATAAATTTTTATGAAATTAGCATTTGTACCCGTCTGGGCCCGGAGCTCTGTCATCCTCCATACCATCGACGGCCTGCTTGATTTCATCCATAGTGATAAATTTATCAGAATATCTTTGTCATTATTCTTCACTGCTCTAGGGACAAGGCTTAGTAGCTCGACGTCTTCAAAAATTGGCTGGTCCATGAACAGTTCATGGAAGTGCTTAGACGCTTCAGACTTTATGTCCTCAAAATTGGTGATCATCCTGTCATTGGTCTGGATCTCAATCACAAAGTTATAACTCTTTCTAGCCTCAGCTTGCTCTTGGAAGTAGCTAGTATTCCTATCGCCGTCCTTCAGCTATTTGCACCTTGATTTTTGCCTCCACCATTCAGACTCCTGCCTGCATGCAGCAAGAATATCTGAGTGCAGCTTGATCTCCAATTGGATGTCTTTAGAGCCCATGGTTCCAACCTCTATTTTAGATTGGTGGATCTCCAGCGCAAGGGCTGCGTGGGATTTGGCTTGGCCTTGTGGGGGAATCGATTTAGCCCAAGACTTTAGTGTTTTCTTTAACCGTCTTAGTTTCTCCTCCCATACAAAGAAGGGAGACCCTATGACCGGTGGAGACCAAGACTCAGAAACAATTCTTAGAAACTCGAGTCGTTTAGCCCACAAAGGGTTGAATCTGAACGGTATGGGCCCCAAGTTCTTATCATTCATCAACTCGAGAAGAATAGGCTTGTGATCCAATCCTCCAAACGGTAAGATTTTAGAGGACAAATTCAGACCAAGCAGGAGGAAAGAGTTTTGGATCAGGAAATGATCAAGTCTGGCAGCAATGTGCCCGAGCCCGATCCTCTTATTATTCCATGTATATTTCCCCGTAGAAGGCTTTACATCCATGAGGTTCCATTCCAAAATTATATCATCCACCAGTTCTCTAATAGGATCTTTGACGAAGGAGCCTCCTCTTTTTTCATCTTGACTGAGGTTGACGTTTAGATCCCCAGCAAGGATAACATTTCCATGCAGGTTACTCCTTTCCTCATGAAGGAGGTTCCAGCAGATTTTTCTTTTCTTTTCTGCATACGAATTAGGTGTGTAAATATTGAAAATTCTTACCAGGATATTAGTGTCTTTTTGCCTCAGCTGGGTGAGGATCCAGAAGGTGCTGTACTTTATGTCAACAGCCTCAAACTTCTTGTCATCCCACAACATGCCAATGCCTCCGGATGCGCCCCTTGAAGTAATTGCAACTTTGCCTCCTTTTTTTCCAAAATTTCATACTGACTTGGAGAAATATGTCTTCCTCCATTTTGGTCTCCTGGATCAGAAAGATGTCTGGTTGATGAATAGATATTAAATCTGTCATAGCTTCTTCCTTGGATTTGCTACTAAGACCTCTGCAGTTCCAGGAGAGGACCTTCATTACTTACTTTTGGTGACCGAAGGCATCCCTTTCTGGGCATGCCCTTGCTGGCGGGTATTCCTTATGTTTTTCAGCAATTTTTCCAGAGTTAGCTGGGACCCTTGTAGCTTATCCTTGTAGGTAGCTTGTTCCCTGACTTCTTTCTTAGATTTCCTTCCTTTGGTTTTAGTTAGTCTAGGGGTAGACAACTCAATTTCCCCTTCCTCCTCTTCCTCTTCTTCTGATTTTGGTTCTTCCTTTGATTGTGCCATGCTGCCTCCTTCTTTTAACATTACTGTACCTTCATCTTGATCTTTCCCTTCTTGGTCTGAGATGGCTGCTTCAGACTCCTTACTGTCTCCATTGCTAGATTTCTCTTCGACTTCGTTTGATTCATCCCTTGCTTCATTGGTTTCTTTAGTGTTGGGGATTTCTTGTGATCATTCAAGGGAGGTAACACTGGCTTCTCTATTCCCCTCACCCTTCTTTGGAGCCTCATCTGAATGGTTTTTAGGTTTAGCCCTATTTACCTTATGCCATCCCTCTGTCTTGTTTTGTTGGGTCTGGGGTTTTTTAGGGTAGTTACGGATGAAGTGCCCATATTCATGGCAACCTTTGCATTTGAAGGGGAGCTATTCATAGTCAAGCTTTTGGAAATGGGCCCAGTTCTCCACTATTAATTTGATAGCTTATGGCATTCCGGCTTCGAGATCAACCTTAATGCATATACGGGCATAGGCATATTGGTCCTTGGGGCTAGCCATGTCTATGTATTTCCCCAGGGCATTCCCAATAGCATTAATAGATTTAGGGTTCCAGTAGTGCATAGGGAGATTAGGGAGTCTGACCCAGCCCGATACAGCTTTGGGGATGTCAGCCTCGGGATCGAAGTTCGGAGTCCACCCATTGAGATAGATACCCTACGGCCCCATGAAATATGGCCCATTCCTAAATATTAAGTCTTTGTCTTCCTTGGATTCGAAATTGAAGAGGAAGTAACCCCTTCCGACGGAGTATGATGCAACATTTTTTGAGATCAGGCGCCTCCAGTTTCTTTGAATCCAGCTATCAGTGGATTTAGGCGAGGGCCAGAGCCTCGTGAATTGACCGATCAGAGCTCGATATGCCAGGAAAAAGGCAACCCGGATAGTTTCTTCCGGAGGTAAGGCCACTTCCGGCACGTCTTCAATTCTTTTGACAAATTTCGGGGGTTCACCTTTGCCAGATCTCTGATTCTGAGAGGCTATAAAGAGATCAAAAGCAACCGAGCGTTCAGAAAGTAGAACACTGCCCACCCCAGACGCCATCAACCTACCCCACCAGGGATCCAAGCAGTTAGCGCATGATCAGATCTCCCTTCGTGGTGGAAGCCCCGTCAAGAGCTGACTGGCCAACACGCAGCCCTGAACATCTGATAGCCTTCACCAATCAAGAGAAGGATTGAGTGCCCAGGGAGCTCGGCTTGGGTGAGAAACGACCCAGTCTGCAGCGAACTAGACTCGGCAGCGATCTTCCTTGGTCCTCCTTTTTTTTATTACTATGCTTTGCTCACTCCACTCCATGTGTTAGCCATCAAATGATATCTATTTACCATGTTAATGAGTTGTTCCAGTTTTAATTTCCAGTCATTTAAAAACAAATATACATAGTTAGTGAATAGGATAAATATACATAAAAGCATGATATTTTGCATTGAACATACAATCTTGGAAGCGATTTATTTGTATGTTTGATACTCGGTTTTACCTAACTAAAAACACCTTTTATTTCTCTAAAAACTCTATTGCCTAATCTTTCAATGTATTGCAATGAGGATTCTTGTGATTGTTTGTTTATGATTATATCCCCAAGATAAGATATAGATGGGAGATAGAGATCTGTAAAAAATGAATATCTTGTTGTTTGTTTGAGGAATAATTGCAATAGATAAGGGAAGCCAAGACTGTGCACAATAGGTTTTTTTTAAGCTGTAACTGAACCATTTTTTTAAGGGACTATGAATAACTTGCACAATTAAACTCTCAAATTGTAAGTAAACATATAGCAATTCAAACCAGCAATGAATCCATTGTCAAATATATGCAAGATAATTTATTTGTTGGCGTGTAAGCATAACCGGGCAAGTAACCCTAAGAAAGGGATAGTTTTGAGTTTAAGGCCTGAAGTGTGTTACATCTTGCGGTGATGCCTACTGATCCTCCATTAAACCTATATCATCGTGAATATTATGATTTTTACAACGATAAATAAAGTAGTTGTGCCTTATCCTGACATGACTTGTTCGGTGACTTATCTTGATATGACTTGCTCTGTGACCTGCTCAGCACCTGAAAGTGGTCTTAATGAATGAGCTCCTACATTTCCATGATCTTAATATATTTAGCGCCAACTAAGTCTTGGGAAACATTTCAAGAGGTTGAGATCATCTGTACAACCCAATCTCAACCAATCCTATTTGAGAAAAATAGTTAATAAAATAATGTTAAAATTACAGACTATCTTGGCTTTATAAAAGCAAAAAAAATTACTACCACTTTTGTGAAAAATATATTGTCCCTTGTCGGAAACATAAACATAATACTTTTATGAACCATCAAAAACCTACTTTACTTTTTGTAGCAGTGTAATAGATTAATAGAGATATTCATCATGTATTCTTTTATACTAAACACAACCATAAATTTATTTACTCTCCACAACAAACGAATAATAATATGAAGATCTTCTATTTATTCAAATAGATGTTTTAAGAATTCATAGTTCCAAAAATGACTCATCATTTAAAATGTCAATTACAATCCACAAAAAAATACTTTAAATTGCAAGTCCAAAATGTCAAAATTACAATCTAGGAACAAAAAATTGAATTGCAGTATTTTGAATTGTAATTCCGAAAAGGAGCTAGAGTTTAGAAGGATCCATCTTTGATCAACCATACAGGTCAAATAAGTCCAATTCAAGTTAATGATTTTCATCGCTCACACTCCTTTTATTATAGATCAACCAACATAGAGGGGTTCAATGACTTCTACTGGTGGTAATATGAGTTTTGTTGAGAATCCTAAGTACTGATTTGACATTACACAATATGACTAAAATTTTAAATTCGTAGATTTTTCATTCTCGGCATTGATTATACATGATAAGATTAAAATTTGACACGGTTAACTTCCCCATTCTTGGCATTTCCAAATTTTCACTTAAAAGTTTATCAAACAACATTAAATCATGTTATAGTATGGTTAGAACAAGTGCTATAGGGTGGCGAAGTCCCTGCCATCAGGTTTATAATGCTAGGTACATATTATTAGTATACAAAATACAAAATTGTCGATATGAATACATGTTACTGTGTAAACTGTTATTGTCAAAAGTGCTAGTATATGTGCATATTGTTAAAATCAAAACAAAGTACAAAATGACAGTATATGTACAAAACTGCCGATATATGTACATAGTCAAAACTGCTATGCTATGCACATATCATAAGATATGCAAAAGTAATTGAGACGTTACCTTCTTCTTATCCAATATGTAACACTAAATTGTCTTCATTGAGTGTAAAGTAGTTGTGGACTTGAAGGTCACGTAGCATGTATATAGTAGCCGGTTTATTTTGTAGATATATGTCATAGGACATATGTTGTAGTAGGCTCGGAATTAGTTCTTGCAGTATAGGATCTCTGACTATGCAAGGTATACTAGTATTGCCTGTTGTTTTGATAGAGGCATTTACAATGTGCATATGTAAAGTGGCAATCCTTATTACATTTTGCACATGCAATTATCAATCCTTCTATCATTGCAGATGTGCCATTCAGGGGAAATGTGTTTGTTCTTGAAATCTATGTTACTGATATTAGACTAGAGTAATTGTTCTAAGTTTGGTTTCTACTTTACATCCTTTGCAAGTAATTTTCTTGCTGAGAGTTTTCATTTTATTATTCGTATCCATATGCAAGACATAACTTGGTTAATGATTATTTGCATTGCTTTGAAAAACAAATTTGTTGTATGATGTGAAAAATCGCCATATGCATGTTGTAACTTCCATTTTTTTTTTGGTAACTAAATCTATCTACAATGTCATTGCCACATGGATCTCCGTAGAACAGTACTGGAAAGTTCATCTCTTCTGCATATTTGTCCTTGAATATTCCTAATGGTTGTTGTCCTTCAGCTGGTGCAACTTCGAGAATCTTGTCTTGTAGATCATGGACACATTGCGAGTCTGTGAATCCATGTATTAATGTTCAGTAGGTCAGTCATCCTCTAATTAGTTTTCAATGTCATATGTATTGTCATATCTTTCATTTTGTAGTGCGTTATTATTCTTTTCTCCTAGTGCATTGTCCTACTCTTTGTTTATGTGAATGTTCTCAGTTTTATATAGATGTATTGAACATTGTTCTTTCAATGCTTGCATAACAATTTTTACACATACTTTTCCTGTTTGATATGCATTTTTGTATTGCAATCGTCTCTTCAATGCAATTGCAATTGTCATTGTTTCATTTACAAATTGCAGTAATGCTCTTTGAATGACATCCATATGAATAGGGACATTGATAGTTGTACCTGTAAGTCCCATTTGAGATCATTTATAACCCCATTGCCTTATTTGTGCAAAAGCAGTTCTTAGAGATACGAGTAGTTCTTCAAGTTCTGACAATGTTGCCATAGTATGCAATGGAATATTGCGTCTAATTTGTTCTGGTACTACAAACTGTGGCAGTTTTCCATTTTGAATTACCCTTTTGCAAGTTATACAGATTTTCTTATTTGAATTGCTTTGTCATTTTGTACTAAGTGTCAATACTAAGTCTCTAGCTCTTGTGTAATATAGTTCATGTTTATTTCAAATTGCAATTATTCACAAATTGAACATTTGTTTTTGGGTGTATCCTAAATTTTTGTCATATAGACATGTTTTGTTGTTTTTTTGTTCCTGGGCATGTGCTTGTGCTTACTAATACAAGAATTTTTGGATTAGTTTCTATGGACTGCAATGTAATGATATAGACATAAATTATTATTACATATATACAACGAAAGCAAATAATGGATGTATGAAATCTTCAAGCATAGTATCCAACATTCCCTTATTGACAATTCTTATACACATTAATAATTACGCTCTAAGAAAAGCTGCATGGATAATCACGTTAAAAAAAATATTATTATCTATATACAACGAAAGCAAACAATGGAAGTATGATTGGGCTATTTTATAAGCAACAACGTGCAATATACAACATCAACAACCAAACCAAATGGTTAGCAATATGCATGTGGTAGCAGTGAATGCATTGTTGCTGCGGGGATATCAATTGTTTCGACTAATCAAATCCAACAGTTATCTCCTAGCAGTAGGGATCTCCCAGCAGGAACAGTGTATTTATTGATGCTACTAGGTTCTTATCAACGTCAAACCAAATTGACCATATTATTTTTTTGAAGGGAGTAAAGCGATTTTATATTTATAACTGGGAAAACAAAATGTTCTTTAACCATGTAGTTGAAACAAATAAATGCTTCATATATGTACTGACTAAGCAAACACCGGTAAAGTAACCAAAATAAAATAGTTCTAGGAAGAAAATATGTTCTTCCAATTCGCATGAAATAATATGCTAATGAAGTACTCCTGCAGTCTAAGAGAAAGGTGATTTAAGCATTCCGAATATCTATGAAAGAGAAAAGAACACAATTAAGGTGAAAGAAATATGATATTCAAACATTATTAATATGTGAGAGAAAAGATCTTAAAACTCATATTAAACAAAAATATATCAATGGCGTACTCACGCCATTGACGTGGACTTCTCACTTGAGAGGTTGTAGGGAGCACTTTTCATGGAAGCTGTTGAGTTGTCCACGTCAATCACCATCACTGCATTCAAGTGACGAGAGCTACATGCATTTCACAGTGAAGTGTGGTAGCATATGGGGATGATTCATCCATTACATAATGAGTACAACAATTTTACTTGGACCAACGAATAAAATTGGATCAATACAGTTATATGTATATATAATTTGCATTTAGTACTAGCAATTGTACCTAGGGGTCCAATAAAAGAACGCCGTGTTGTAAGCTAAGCAAGGAGATGTGGACATATACAACAAGAAAGACAATTTGAAGTGTTAAACCACAACTTTTAGTAAATAAAATCTTATGGTTGATACAAAAATTTAAAACATTATATTCTTCACATAATTGGGCATTACATTATCGGAATTTCAAAAGTAACCATGAAAATTATTTTCCTCTCATGGAAATGACAATGAATTGTTAGTTTTTGTAGTTCATTGTAGATGCAAATTTTTTATGGATCTATCTACTAAATAAATAAAAATAATTCATTATTGATAAAGGTTAGGGAGTAAAATAATATTTCAAGATTAACTTTGCACAATTTAGGATAAGTGATTTTCCGTTATAATTGAACATGCACTCTATGGTTATGATGAAAAAGAAGGCTTGTGTTTTTTCCACCTATCGGGTGTAACCATGGAAACATTTGATGCTAAGACCATAATCTAAACGCTCATGGAAAGCGAGAGCCATCGATCATTTCACATGGGCATATTTGTTAGTTGCTCATTGCTCCTCACACCACAACCCACTCCTCTCCGACATCCACAACGTAGCTCCTATCGATGTTGTTAATGGTCTATATTCATTGTGCTCTATTCAGAACCATTGTTTACACCATTTGTGAGTCAAAGTTAATCATTTACATGTCATTTCTCTTAAGCAAATACCACTAAATTTATGCATTCGAATATGAATATACGAAGCTTTAAACCTCTGTGGAAAAAATCTTAACCATATCAAATGACAGTAAATGAAGTCTAATAATAGTCCCTACACTCTGTTTGACAAGTTGGGAGGGTTGCATAAGAGTTGGAGAGCCATTTCTGCCCATACCCTAGGGGAATTGTACCATAAATGACTAGTAATGTTACATTTTTACCAATGTCCCCAAATCAAGTTGCAAATGTCTATAACCTGTCAGAAAGTTATTAGAGAGTCCATTAAGTTGTCCTAAGACTCCCCACATTAGTCCCTAACCAATTCAAGACCCCCTTGTGCTATTCGAATCCCCTAGAGTCAAGACTAATCAAGGCATTTTTTCCCCAAATTCTGCCTTTGGTGGGGATTTTCAAATTGGGTCATTACAGGTTTTCCCCACTTGTAAAGAATTCATGGCAGAAGCACCTAAACCTAAAGCCGAGCTAAATCCAAAACTAAGAATTATTGAAAATCACCCCAGTTAAAGCCAAGCTTGTATGCATCTTTCATAAGTTTCTCTATTTAAACTATCATAATTTCAGATATCTTATCTAACTAGCTTATCTTCGGATATATCTTAGCAAAACTTCTTTTGAGTGGCAGATCTCTTCTCTTTGTTTTTCCTTTTTCTGAAAGGTTTTGTCTTTGATATGATACAATGTTTTTCAAAGAAGTTTGGCCAGTGAATTCTAAGTGACAGATATGTTTTCCATTTTCTAAAAGGTTTTGCCCTTGATATGATACAATGCTTTCCTAAAAAGTTTAGCTATGAATTCTGAGTGGCAGGTCTCTTCTCTTTGTTTTTCCTTTTCCTAAAAAGTTTTGCCTTTGATATGATACAATGTTTTTTAATGAAAAAGTTTAGCTTGTGAAAATACACGGTAGAAGCAAACAACACTTCATTATGTTTTTATTATTCATAAACTGATTAGGACTCACACAAAGCTAACAACTTCTTGTAATTACCATCCTTCAACAACATTCTCCAATATAAAAGCTTTCTACCTGATAAATGTACAATACTACAAAGATAACTTGTAAAATATAAGCTCTACCTGATAAATATACAACTTGTAAGATATAAGCTCTACCTGATAAATGTACTAGGATAACTTGTAAGATATAAGTTGGAGACATACAATATGTTTTTTTGTTGTATATTAGGAAACATGAGAAAGTAAGGAGACAAACAATAAGTTTTTTTTTCAGTATATTAGGAAACTTGAGGAAGGATAATCATTAAGATATAAGCTCTACTTGATAAAAGCTAAGCAGATGAACAATATGTTTTTTTGGCGGATATTTGGAAACATGAGGAGACATTGTGAGGTATCAAGTTTTAACAAATTTCTATAAACTTACATCATTGTAAAAAATGTATTTTTATACTTTTGCAGTAATAAAAAAATCATAGTTTGTTTTATTAACCATTACACTTGATAAAAACTACCTCAATTTAAGAAACTGCTAAAAAAAATCAATTAACTTATTAATATCAAGTTTATATATAACAATATTTAATTATAACTTCAAAGTTTATATATATAACACTATGCCGAGGAAATGAAGGTAACTTCTCTTGAAGCTAATAAGAAGACTACCTAAGAGGGATGTTCTAGTGAGGGTTCTCTGAGTAGGGTAGTAAGTTCAAGGGCACTGATGGCACCTATATGGGTAATTCGTGGAGTACTATAAAAAGGACTCACTTGAGTTCGCTCTCCTCTTATTGAACTCTTCCTCTTCATTCCCACGGCCGGTGAGAGGTATGGGTCTGCTTCTTGGCTTTATAAAGAACTTGCTTATGCTCCCCTTTTATCGAGTGATATTTCTATAAAAAAAGAAATAGTAGGAAAGAACTTGAATTAGCTTCAATCGAGATTGCCTCGGCTTATTAGGCACATGAGGAACCGGCCTCTTCCCCTTCCCATTTTATTAGTCCCTGTGACCTATAGCCCCTTTGAGTCGGCCCCTCCCTTGTGACCTATAGCCCCTTTGAGTCGGCCCCTCCCTGTGGCAACGACCTCCTCTCCTGGCGGGTCCTTCATGGCTTTAAAGGCATAGGAAGCACTGCATAGTTGGTAGCATAGCCCATATATCGAGAGACCACGGTTCACCCCTCATTTCCTAGTGTCAATCCACCTTCTCACCACGTTACGAGAAAAAAAAGGCGGCCAATCTCACGTACACAGAGGTTGAGGGTTTACCCGGTCCTCTTTCCTTCGCTGGGATCACATAAAAATGCCACTTTTCCTGCATGCATGTGCCCTTCCTCGATAAATCCTTCTGTACACTTACAACTTTCTAATTTCATTTGCTCTAGAATTTCAGCCATTTCTGCAAAGAGATTCCCACGACATAATTTCTCGATAAGTTTATCATAGAGGGGAAGAATGGGTCTGTAACCAGCTGCGCTACAGGCTTTCTTGAATACTCTAAGCACCCATTTGGGGTCCTTCTCTGCTTTGACCATTTTGAGAATGGTGTATGGACTTATGCCACTCGACTCACCATTAATACCGGCATTGCCATTTCCATCGCTCTTGCTCTGTCTGCCCATAAAACGAATACGAATGGCAGCTGCTGCTGTGTAAAACTAATGGCCATTGTTTTAGCTAATGTTGGTTTTCTTGTGGTTAAATGGAAGCTTTTCTGCTAGAAATGGATTGGAGCTGTTCGTTGGACATAAACAATAAACAATGAATATGAGAAGCTCTTATACGAATGAATACGCTGGTTTTCTTATGGTTAAATGGCAGCTTTTCTGCCAAAAATGGACTGGAGCTGTTCGTTGGACATAAACAATAAACAATGGATATGAGAAGCTTGTTATACGAATGAATACACTGAGGTTAGTAGTTTCTTCTATGGCCTTCATTTTGCCTCCTGTTTGAATGTGAATGTGAGGAAATGGTCTGTAAATTATAAATTGATGTGGAGACTTTGTTCTTCTTTTGTTTGGGAATTTTGATTAGTTAACCAATTGCAGACTTTTTATTTCGATTAAATTACTATTGAACAAACTTTTAATTACCCTTTAATTTCAGGGTTGTGGACATACAACATTGGTGAACATTGGTGAAGGTGAATCTGTTCTCTTTATTTGTGTTCTCAATTTCAGAATTCCATACTTCTTGGGGTAGTTTTTCATTAAGCTACGATTTGCCCCATCAAAACAGCATCAGCCTGTGCGTTTTAGTAGCAATTAGCCCTCCCGTATTCAGGTTGAAAGGTTTATACCTTGCCATGTAATTCTAAAGTTGAATTTGGGTTTTTTCTTCTTACAGGTAGAGGTACAGGTGGACAGTGCAAACACGCATGGTATTTTGTTGTTGGAGGCTGTTCAAGTGCTGACGGACTTGAGGCTTATGTTCAGATGGGAGATGATGGTTCAAAATAATACGGGTGGAGAAGTAGCAGTTTTATCAGCTCAGGTTTAAATGTGGATCAACTTTCTTTTTAGGATTCAAGATGCAGATGTTGCACCGCATTACATTATTACCATTCACGTTGAAATGATATTGATTTCCTCATCATGGCAATATTTATAGACCGAACGAGTCTGCTCTTTCTTTTTGGCCACCCCTCTACAGTTGCTTCCTCAGCAGTAGAATCTGCCTGCTTCAACCGAACTACTGCGTGATTGTATCATCTGCTTCCTACTCAATAGCAAGCAGCGGGAGATGATGGTTCATGGACCGTATGTATGTATGGTTAATGATATTACGTTTCTATTTTTGTAAGTTAATACTCTTACTATTATGAATTGATGATGATGGGACATGTGTCCCCATGTGTCACTGTGCACCTAACCCGATCAACGATGGAGATTATTCCAATCATCGGACTAAAATATCGACAGACGAAGAAAAAAAAACATTAACTTCGGGGAGTCGACTCCCACTTGTTAAACGCCTTACAGCGTAATAATGAATGAGCATGTCAAGAAAGGTGAATATGCCATCGACGTGTTTAAGATAGCGTCATCCAGGTGGAGAGCAAGTTCGACTTTGGTGTAACATATGGAAAATGCAAATACAATAGTGGACACTTAAACACTGAGACATGCACCACTTTCTTCAAGCAAACAATCATAGCCTTCCCTCCAAGTACATGTCTTCCTCCATTTTAAACCTAGTCTGGAGCGTTGGAGAAATCAAAGCATTGTTCCCCTCTAGCATTCGTTCAGAGTTTGAATCTTGCTAAGATGCTTATACTAATATAAAGGATATAGTTTTTGAACTGATTTCCCTGACTTCCCCTAGGGTTCCTACGTTTTTTACTTCAATTTTTCCAGCATCATACTTGGAAGGAAATCCAGGCCTCTGTGGGAAAGGATGGCCAATACCTGTTATTCTTAGCACTTGAATGAATTTTGGCATAGTCACAACCATCCTACTATTTTGATGTGGGTTTTGATTGTTGCATTTCTTGTTGTTAAGGGTCGTACTCAGGGCGGATTTGATTTTTTTAAGGATGTATTGTAACGAAATGCGATACAAACTTGGAAAACCAAAATGGAATACCATAGAATTTTATCACCTCTGATTTAATGAGGATGAGATTTTTTTCAAGCTAGATGAGAGAAATCTGGTGGGAAGTGGGCCTTCCTTCGTGGTTTACATAATTACATTGCTTGGTGAGGTCGTGGCAGTAAAGAATCTCTGGAAAATAGGTAAAGTTTACTAAATTGATGGGTCAATTCAATGTTAGTTCTAGTGATCCAGACATGCTAGCATTGTGGATATACTATTCATTTGCAAAATATGGAGTTTAATTTCAGTTCTTGGAGCATTTTTCGATTGAGTTTTTGCCAATATAGATCTTAATATTTATAATTTTGCCAATTGTTACAAGGATACTCTCAACCGACTTTTCCTGGATGGGTTAAAGTGAAGATGCTAAAGCACCCTTTACTGAAGCATGTGGTAGAGAATTTAGGTAAGAGATCTCTGTCTACATAAAACAATATAATAAACTTAACATGATAACAATCTTATGAAAAATCATAGAAAGCTTATGCAAAGACAAATTATACTTTCAAAGCTTCCAAAGCGGGTAAGTTTGTTGAAGGAGGCCATGAATAGTTACAATTCATAGTCCACCAAACATCTTTTGTTTGTTTGTTTGTTTGTTTCGTATAGTAGGACCATGTATTATATGTAACACTACCCAGGGAATTCCACCTATTGCAAGGAGTAACTAGTCATTAACTTTACATCGTCTCAAAAGGTTTCTAGATTTATTGTTGATTGAGCAGATTCAATTTAAAATTCTACAGTATCTAATCCATTTTACAGAGATTGAAAAAAAAAGGCAATAGTCGAAAAAATTGAAAATTCAGCTCCAGAAGCTGGTCACAATCCTTCATAGTGCATGAAGGGAAAGGAGCATCTTCAACATCCAAGTCTGGGGTCGAAGTACATAAAACACAACTCAAGGTACACCTAATAGAGACCCTTCTTGGTGTTTTAATGAATTGAAACAAATAATTTGATTTGAAGAACAAATATCAATACCTGGATAGTAAACTTGATCATTAA
The DNA here is from genome assembly GCA_001517045.1 of Pseudotsuga menziesii. Taxonomy (NCBI): domain Eukaryota; kingdom Viridiplantae; phylum Streptophyta; class Pinopsida; order Pinales; family Pinaceae; genus Pseudotsuga; species Pseudotsuga menziesii. Next base: position 204,730 of record LPNX010364432.1, on the reverse strand, counting down.
TGATTGGTAAACTTGATCAACTTGGTTAAGGGTTAGCTGGATCTCATTAAGGGTCAAAATAACTATAGGTAGACTAACGACTTACCCGTTTCTTGATATTCATCGTTGTATAATAGGAAAATGGCCAACTATTGACAGACTAAGGATGGATTCAAATGGCCAAAGAAAGATGAGGAGAATCTACTACAAACAACAACAAATGTAGGTATTTACCAGATGCTTGAGAAATATTATCATGCATATGAAAAAAATGTTTCACAATTGTCCTAAGACAATAGATTTCTCATGCATATGAAAAAATTGTTTCACAATTGTCCTAAGACAATAGATCTATTTCTCATTAATATATGAATGTAATCGGTATTCAAAAGTTGCAACTGAAACAAAAATTGCAACTGAGTAAAAGAATTGCAGCTAAAACAGTTATAAGCCAAACCTTAAATCACAGAAGCTGAAGAGACTGCAAATACTCTAACGAACCAATGAAAATAACAAACGATCAACAATATAAGGCTTGAAATGGCGGTGAGCAATGAGCGGTGAATCTTAAAAGGGCAGTGAGCAATGAGCAGTGAAGCTCAAAAGGGTGGTGAGCAATGAGCATTGAATAGACAGTGGCAGTCAACAATAAGCGGTGGATGCAGTGGCTCAAAGGGGCAACATTAACTCATTAGCAAGCATTTACAATGTTCGAAGCAATTATATGTCAGGATTTTAAATGAACACAAGCATGTGCATTGCAATTCCCTAGAATTCTGTCGCATGTCAGGATTTTAAATGAACACAAGCATGCATTGCATCTCCCTAGAATTCCGTTGTATGTCAAGATTTTAAATGAACACAAGCAGGTGCATTGCAGTTCCCTAGAATTATGTCGTTGTCGCAGCAATAAGACTTCAAAGTATATAGCGAATAGGAATAGATTACATTCATTTATTTTTATTTTTATTTTTATATTAGATTTAATTAAAAAAATAAAAACATAGCTTAAAACGTTAACTTAAACAAAAATATTTAGAACTCAACCTTGAATTAATAGAGAGTCAACTCGAAACAATTACAATAGTATCATGGCCTTCGACAGGGACTAATAACGCATATGACACGGTTTCAAATAAACAACAAAATACACAATACAATAGCTTGAGTAGAGTTTCCAATAAGTGAAAACAATAAAAATAAAGTCATAGAGTAAGTAGACTCAACTTTATCAGCCCATTCAGGGTTGGGTTTCTTCATTGTCATCTCCAAGTCTCAACTTTTCTTTCAGCTTCTCTTTGCAATGATCCTACTCCGGATCTGGCTTTGTTGTTTCGCTGTGCTTTTCGGCTACGCGATCTGAAACTTTCTTCTGGCTGTTAGCCTCTCTTTCCGCCTCTCTCGCCCTTTTGGCAGGAAGCGGAAAATGGTTTGTATCATTATTTTCTTTTAATTCAAGGTTCTAACTTAAAAAAAAGGAAAGTAGACTCAACTTTTATAGAGATTCCAATAAGTGAAAACAATATACATAGATGTAGAAATTTACCCATGATAAAGCTTTTATACATTCAAAACACATTCATTAAGCAATTATTCCAAAATATGAGAAATATAACATATGACATGCAAGTGATATTTCAGGACACTCCACACTTGTACTAATCTGTCATACGCAAATAATATAAAACTGCCATATGGGAATAATATAAAAGTTTTGCCCAGATCTCTTTAATATCAAGCGTATTCAAGCGGAAATTGCTAAATACCATTAGCTTAAGGTTACACAGCAACTAATATCTCTAGTTATTTATGGCTTCTTTTAGAGATCAAAATCTATGATGTCCAAGAAAAAATGACATTTTATCATGTGCCTTTAATGGGTAGCTATTCTCTTGTCCCGTGGCTTCAATTTTTTTCTCTTGTACATCACCAAGTCAGCAACGATGGTATGGGTTAGAATTTGTTAAAGGAATGCGACACTTCAATCATAGATTTATATGAGGGAGCTCAAATAGAAGTGTAAATTATTTGGAAGGTAACATAAATTTGATCAGGAAAGTTATTTTTTGTTGTGCCAACAATGGTTGAAAATATGTACAGAAACTACATACTAGGAAAGTTCTTTTGTGATGTAGAAACAATGGTTCTTTAGTGCACTACAACTTATGTGTCCCTACACCGTGATTAAATAACATGTACCAACATGGTAAATTCAAATATATAAATATGTACAGAAATTAGAGACAACTTGCTCTAGGTGAATCGAAACACTCTCTCGGTACGGAGAGAGGTCACGGGTTCGAGCCTTGAGTCCTTCGGGGTTAGGTCTTCTGTGAGGATGGCCGGCGGTTTACCACCTCTACCATCCACTAATGTGGGGAAGTATTGCTGAGTTTTCCGTGGAGATTTCCTCGGAAAAAAAAAAGGTGAATCGAAACAAAAGCTTTAAATACTCACTGGCATTGGTGAAGTGCAAAAAACTCGTCTTAAGTCAAAAGGAGATAGTAAAAAAAAACTGTAAATGTAAGGTCAGCATAAATATCAGCATAACTGTAAACTAAAGCAATGAATCTGCTAAACTCAAAGCAAATAAAATATTTAGAGCATTACTTCAACCTGCAAAGAATTTATTTAAACCACAACTTCTACATTTAAAAAAATTCTTTAAAGCAAAGAAAAATATTAGAAGTAAGACTTCAAACGTCTTCGATGCTAGGTTGAAATGCTAGTCAAATAAAATCCAAAAATTACGCGTAGGATAAACGTTCACCAAATCGCCCCGCTTTGCTGGCGAATTTTGTATAGAAACCGGTCTGTTAATGGAAAGTGTTATTTTTTCCATTAACAAATTTCTGTGATTAGATTTAGTTGATCTATACGAAATGGCCTATTTCAAAACGACCCAGATTGCCCAAATTGTAATTTAAAACGTCGAAATCATATTCTCTGCCGGATTCCGGCGAGTCGGGGGCGATTTGGTGAACGCTTATGCTGCTCCCAAAAATTGACGCTCACTGGAATGTATGGCAGAGAATATCCATGGCTACTCAAACAGATTAGTTGCTCGAAAGAAATTTCCTCCCAAAAGTTCTTACCGCGAATAGAAAAATTTAAGGCCTCTATGCCTTATTACTTAGCAAACCTAAGTCATTTACATTGAAAATGAACTTACATCTATAGATTTGGATTGAACCAGCTCCAACCATGAAAATTTGATCAGTTGGTTCAAAAATACCTCTTTCATCTCTTTCAGAATGAAAGGTTTGCTCCCACAGATAAAACACTAGCAAAAACACAGCCATGGATGATAACACCCAGTACAAGGACGTCCAAGCTGCCATTGAAACTATCTCTGTTGGAAATAAGCAACGAGGAGTAATTAAGGAGAATTTTACAGACAACCCGTGTATATTCCAAAACAAAGAATTTCATGCAGAAAAGATTATGTTAACATGGGATAACACCGCTAATAAGCCCATTAAACATAATCAGGTATTGGAAATGCTCTGAGTAATGTTTGTCTTTTTCATGTTAAGGAAGAATGACTTTCGTTCATAATGATTTTCATGATAAAAGCGTGACCGACATTGGGAGATTTGCATGCGACACTATGATAGTAGAAGGATCCGATCTCATTGTCGAGGGTATTACATTTGAAAACCTGCAACAAAATAAAAAGGCTTGATTCTAACCTTAAACAAAAATTGCAATATGTTTGAACTGAAAGCCTGCCGAGCAAAGAAATTATGAAGACAAATACAGGCTCAGAAGGGAATGGCCAACCAAAGAGATCGTAAATGCAAATATGAATTGGCAGACCAAAGAATTCGTAAATGCAAATATGAATTGAGAAGGAAAAGGGTTTGTATTACCTCCATGACAGAGATGTTGTCCTCTGTGGATGGGGGTTCCCATTTTCGCTTCTTCTTGTTGTTCATGTTTTCACATAAACACCTTGAACCTTCACGTCATCCTCAACTCCTACCAAATATTTTGGCATGCATCAATATTCATTGAATCATATTCAAGATGGGCAAGCCATCATTCATGACAATCATTACACCCACCTCCACTTTGGCCATTGAAGAGAGAGGTGCCTTGAAACTGGTACTTTGAAAGGTATACAATATGAAAAAGAGTAGGGCATGTATCCAGACAGCTTACATGTGGATATACCTTGGTAACCATGCCAACAAGCTAAAGACAGGCGCATCCGGCTATGGTGATTATTACATATAAAAATGACTTGAAAACAAGTCACAACCTCCACTACATAACAATCAGAATGATCAGTTACATAAATATTTTCGATGTTTATTGGCATGAGTACCGCATAACAACCAATGACCAAATTGTGTGAAAACAAATCACACCATGTACTGTATGAGTACATGCCAGAAAACAAGTCAAATTTCCAGAAAACAAGTCACATCTTGTCCTACATAACAATCAAAGAGAAGTTGCAAAAACACGACGTTAATGGGCCGCCATACAACCACTCCAAATTTCAAGATTGACATCTCAACTTGCCAGCCAATCAATAGTTTAAGAATCAATTACAAAAATATTTTTCAGGTTTAAATGGATGACGTACGCTCTGCCATCAATGTGGGAAGGCATTCCCGAAACAAACATCATCAACTCAGCCCAATCAAAACGTAACAATTTGACACTATTTAAAAAATTCATATAAATATTTTTTTGGAACTATATACAGGCCACCCAAAACTATAGAATGAGGAAAAATCTATAGACCTTTAGAGCAAATTAATAGGGAGTGAACGATATATATATTCCATGTCGGGGACATAATAATTACGTTGAAATTAGTTTTCTAATGCTTTTTAGAATATGCAAATTAAAGGAATGTTAATAAAATTCAAGCTTAGTATTCCTTGAATGAAAGGAAACATCCATTTCTTAAATATTCTCTTAAAGCCTCATGGGATCCATTGAAGTTGGTGGAAAAAAGTGGCAACCATTTCTAATGAAGTCTTCTTCACTCTTACCTGCAAAGAGTTAAACAAAGGAGTAGATCCTTTGACCAATGATGTTATCCATTTAGTAGATATTTTTGTTGGATCCTGTCACTAAGAGGGAGGGGGGTGAATTAGTGACACAAATTTAAACACAATTTCTTTTACTTTAGCAAATGTAAAAACAATTTTGGACACAATGATTTATCGTGGAACCCAACAAGGTAAACCACCAACACTTTTATATTATTTGCAAAACTTGTTTTACAATATACAATAGAAGGAAGATGTCTTCTTCCTTTTGGATCAGCACCCACTGATCACAATGCACCCACATCCCTATTTAGTCAATTACAAATTGACAAGGAAGCACCTACTCCCCTACAGGGACCAACCCACCCTAGCTCGACCCTTCCACCCTTGAATGTTTATTTTCTTCAATTCTAGAACTTTTAATTCAATCTTGGACTACTCTGGCTGCTACAACAACTTTTGACTCCAAGACACACTTCTTCTTCTATTTTTTTCCTTCATTAAATATCTCTTCCATGCCTCTTAAATCGAAAAGCCACATCTCTTCCAAACAGACATGTCCTTTCATTTCTCTACTATTTTAATTTTGTTTTATAAATTAAACTTCTTTTCAATTTCTTCACACCTCTTCGAATCTCAACATCAATTATGTTCATTAATAATTAACTAAATCTCTGTCTTGATTTAATTCAGGGTTCTATTTAACCATTTATTAATTAATTTAATTAATAAACTTCTCATGCTTCTTAGAAAATCTTTAATTCATATTTATGTCTTTTACAGATTTTAATTATTTAACTAATTAAAATCTCGATGGACATCTTCCAAGTTTGTTGGCTTCACCCTTTCACAACCACGCCCTTTCAAATCCCTGTTTTAATGAACTAATTAATTAATTAACTACTGAATTAATTCATAAATTAACTTCAAGCCGATAGGCTTCATCTCCTTAAAAACTGCATGCTTGGGCTTTCTCCTAGTTTCCTTTCTCCCAAAACTCGGGCATGATCTTCTTTAATCTTCTGGATTCTTCTATTCACGCTTTTGTGTCTTCCTTAAAACCTCTGCGAGCATCTCTTCTCTTTTGAATGCGGGCATGGTCTTCCTGGAAACTCCTGCGGGCTTACCTTCATCTTTTGTGGGCTCCCTGAAGCCTTTGCGTGCTTCTACAAGCTCCTTTGAGCTTCTTCTTTTCTTCTAAAAACCTCTCGCGGGCTTCACATAGCCTTTGAAGGCTTACTCTTAGGCCTTAATCACTCATGTGACCATCGTGTCAATGGATAAAAAATATTAATTCAATGGTTGTTGTCATTGACACATGTTGTCATTTTTTCCAAAAGGGTAGGGGCCTGACAGGCCGTCCCGGGCTCCAGGCCAGTGACTTCTCGTGGAGTCGAAGCACCTAGATCCCCCACATACCCTTTGCACTACGCGTCGAATAACAATGGTAAGGCTAGTTTTTATAAATACTAAACATATCAACTTCTTTATCAATGTGGGATAAATCCCAAACACTAACTCAATCTGCACCGTTGATTACCAGATCGGACGATTGTTGAGTCTCCTGGACAAATTTTGCTGCGGATCTTCATTTCATCGATCGTCCTGCTTCCTGCATCGATCACTCGTTCCTTCATCACGAGAATATCCTTCTTTGTGCACTCTTCAATGAAACCATGAAACGTGGCCTGAGTTCACTGCTGCATCAAAAAACATGTCTAAGTTCAGAGCACCAAGAATGGTAGATGGGATTCCAGTGATTAGTCATAGCTATGATAACTTTTATTGCAAATGTATGTTGGTTGCCAGTAGATCTCAATATCACTAGTGTCAATGAGAACCTTCATCACTATGCCAATAGGAATGAGGTCCGTTTTCTTATTGTAAACCCATGATTTGCACTTCCATGTTGCACGTAGTAAAGTCAAACTGTCACAGAAGTTTGATCTACCTGTGTACACCTTTAGATAGATAGTCAACAAGTGACCAGGTAACAAAACTTAATGATTCTGTAATGTATTTGGATTGTCTGGTGTTGCCGTTTGATCAATAGGCGCACACAACTTTTGCAACATAAATATTAGAAAATTGAACTTGTCAATGAAACTGTCCAAATGGACCAAGATGTAATCTTTGATTACTTTCTCTCCCATGACAGAGTGAATTTGTGTTTCCATTCCTTCCAATACTGTTTGAAGGCATTCACCGATAAACTTCAGGCACTAAAGGCAAGTGAAAAGGCCATATTTCATTACTTCATCAAGAAGAATCTGTGTTCTTTGACTCACAAATTGTGTTCCCATGCCTCCTTGGTATCACAACTGGCCCCTTCTCGTTCTTTCTTCTGACAAAGAAAATGCATCAAGGTATGATTTGGCTTCTCGTCCTTCTATCATGGTCTGCCACCATCATGAGTAGCAACTTCATCATCATACCCCTTCATCAATGGCTCTGTTCCTTCATCATCATTTTCATCATGGCTCATATTTACCATAATGTCAATACATCTGAAATGTATGTAGCATTAGTATCTGTATCCGATCAATACCTATTATCATCATCACAAATCCATTGTCAATGCCAACCTCTATTTCCATATTGCCAACCATTTTGTTCTTAGAAAAGTTCAAAATAGGTTTACTTGTTTTCTTTATAATTAATCTAAGCTAATAAAGGGGCACGAGATGCAAAATTGATTGATTTTTTTTGGAGTTGATTTGTGAATCTGCTTAGGTGGCTAGGGTTTCTACCCTAACTTCCCATTTTATCTCTCCTCTACAACAATGAGGTACCAGGAGGGTCGAGCTTGAAATTTTGGCAGCGACAGACCTATTACAATAGGCAATGTGGTTTGGCAGGTTGTTTGCAGTTCCAATTCGGGAAGCTTGTGGGACAAGCCATGAGCTTGGATGGTGCTCTTATTTCTAGTGAAGGCGAATACAACGGTATGTGCACAATGGCTTTGTCGACGACTTGCAGTTTCTATTCAAGCATTTCGGGCAGCCTCTAGTGATTGTGGCATGGACAACGACAATGTTATCATGAGGCTTGGGGAGGGTATAATTGTTGGTGCATGTTTTCCTCCAGACACAAGACTCGATCTATGTGTGCCTCCTATGATGGCATGGTTCCATTCTGCTCGGTGTGTCCTGCAATAGGCTATGGTTTTTTTGGTTCTCTTTTGGTGCTCTTATGAGCAGTTTATGTAATGCGCTTTTTGCACTGGTTTGAAGCAACCATTCAACAAGGTATTTGTCTTGCTGATCTTTTAACATTGTCACGCTTATGAGCTCTAATATATCTATGTTTAATTACATGGACGAAAGGCTTATAGGTCTAGGCACAATGTGGTTTATTTTTAATAAAATAGACTGTGGTCTTTTTTTAGAGGAACAAATCAACAAAGGTTTATGATATAATATGTTTCAGTCTTTATAGACTTATGTCAGGGGATCTTATATGATCCCAGAGGGATGCTGGAAGAAAGATTCTCTTGGGGGTTAAGAAGATATACTAACGACATGGTAAAAATCCTTGTCATATTCAAAGTGTTTAAAACTATGGCCAAAACAGATATTAAAGATGTTATTCAATCATCCATGATTCAAGAATCCTTGTCAAAGCCTTTAATTCCAAAGAACTGTTGATGTATTTGTAACTTCGGAATGTATTCACTTGTATATATTATATTGTATTTTATTGTACCCCGATGTTCCTCTCGGGAGAATCATTAATATAATAAAGTCATGTAAAGTCATAGAGGTTAACCCTCCATTGTAAGTTGGGGAAATAGTCCCCACAGTTGAGGGGTACTAGGGTTATTAGACTCTCTTAGAGAATTACGCCCTGGTGAGTAATTGTTAAGTGGAAAACTAGTATAAATAGAGAGTGAAACTGTTTATTTGACACACACACTCACTCAACTGTAGCGCATGAGTGAGAGAGAAGAGGAGCTTGCACAAGTGAGAGAGAGAACAGCCGTCGGAGATCATCTTTGTGTTTTTGGGTTTGACTTTTGCCATTTGTGCTCATTTTATCTCTGTGGAACTTGCGGGGTTTTCTCCTTTATGGTTTCCCTAAGGAAAACTCTTTGTGTCTCTTGTCTCTTGTGATTATTGATGTGCATGTTATTCTCTCAGATAAGATCCTAAGATCATATTGACTAAGTGATAAAAATCTAGCATGGTATCAAAGCTAACTTGAGAAGAAGACATTGTGCAGCTGTAGAAGGAAGCTAGGGCTTCTTATTTTTTGGGTCTTTCTCCATATATCATCAGCAAAAGGAGGCTAGGCTAACTCTCCATTGAAGGGCACATCTTTCTCTCGAAGCAGAATTTGATTCCAGGCATTTTCAATTTTTGACCTGTCACAACCGCGGGAAATTAGGGCTTTTCACAGAAGAGGAATTTTTAAGTGAGCCCAACATAGGATTTATCTCCTCCTCAAAATATAAATTTAGAGACCAAGATCGAAATTTTTGGTTGGGTAAAACTCTGGGAAAGTCAAACCCTAATTTGACCCCGGACCAGAAAACACTAAAAGACTAAAACTAGTCATTTTTGTACATTCGCTATATCTAGAGATTGGAGAAGGATTAGGAGCTAAAACTTTTACAGGTGAAAGATAATTTCCTGATGTACCTTTTGTAAAAGTTTCAGCCTCAAATTCGCTATATTCTGGGAGATATGATTCCTCCAAATCAGGGTTCTAGCCTATCCCAGGACTCATCCCTAAACATGACACCTTGGGAGAATTTCTATATCTCGGGATACGAAGGTCCAAATGAAATTTTGAAAGATGTTCCAGATAGGGAACGGAATGTACTTTCTGTGGTAAAAGTTTCAGACCCCAATACTGAAACAATGAGACGTGGAAGTATGTACAAGTTTGTTGTGCTGAACAGTCATGAAATAAGTCACCTTGGGAAAACTCTCATAAGTCCCAATTGGTGAAACCAATTCTGCTCAAACCTATAGTGTTGGAAAGAGGATAGATGAGGCTACCTCAATGTGAAGTTTTAGACATAAAGGAATAGTACTTTAGGATATATTGTAGAAACAATATCAGGAAATTCTATAGAAGAAATTCAAGAAAACTAGGGCATCAGATATTTTGCAGTTCTGATCACAGTTTTGGGAAAATGAGTATGCTGCTCAGCTTGCATTCAGGAGGCACATCTTTATATCCAATCATATCTAAAAGATTCCAAGTTTTTAAAATTAAGGTTTCTATGAAAAACCCTAGATCAACCAGATCCGGAACTAGAAAACCAACACTGCAGAAGATCAACTCCAGATTCAGTTTCAACACCTCAAATTGGTAAGATCTAAATCTTGTATATTTCCATTTGGGGTTCTCATTTAAGATGTCTCATCACACCAAGCTTGATGAAAATATTGAAGGAGCTGAAAAATTCCGAGCATGGAAGTATAGGATCTCACTTGTTCTTGAAGAAAATGAATTGGACTCCTACATAAGTGGATAAGTTGTAGTTCTAGAGGGAGATGAGGCTAAGGCCTTACTCAAGAAGAAATTGGTCAAGGCCAATAGGATTATTGTTGATTCAATCAAGGATCACCTTATACCTCATGTGTCCTCCCTAAAGACACCTAAAGAGATGTTTCATTCCTTGACCAAACTATTTGAAGGGAAGAACATCAATCAGAAGATGACTTTGAGAAATCAGTTGAAGAATGTAAAGATCCAGAATACAGAGACCATACAGTCATAATTTAGAAGGGTCTCCTAGATCAAAGAACAACTTGAAGTAGTGTATGAAGAAGTAGAGAATTCAGAAATTGTGATGACCACCTTGAATGGTCTCCCTAGATCATGGGATTCATTCATTTGAGGAATGTGTACCAGAAGGAAGTGATTACCTTCAGCAAAATTTGGAAAGAGTGCACACAAGAAGAAGCTCGACTCATAATAAGAGAAGAGAAGATGAGAGCAACTAAAGATCAAGCACTCACGATTCAAAGGAGATCCCTCAAGCGATGAGGAATATGAAGAACTCAATTCTTGAAGAACCTCTTATCCATCTTAGCATTTGGATAATAAATGATGTTGTTATGAATGAAGAAGATGATGAAGCTGAAAGAAGGAGTCTACCCACGAAACAAATTAAGATAAGTGTTCAATTGTCATTTCATGATATTGTTTGGTTATGCATTTGTTTATATTCAGTTGATGTATTATGCATGATAGAATGTTTGCATTAATGACAGTATACTACTAATATGCATGTGATGTTTAAGTAGCTCATGGTGCTATACAACTCTCCATTGCTACTTATCTAGAATGAAACCTCTTTGATGACATATTGGATTAGTGCACAATCTCAATGATGTCATGTTAGAGATGGAAGGCATATATAAAGTTTCCGTGAGATATGGATGAATGTTGTATTGGCTAAAATAGTTGCATGATTACATCTTTATGCATAAGAATTTTCCATTATGACTATGCCTTATGAAAATTTTCTAACCATACAAGTAATGCATTTGACTTGTAGGAAAGATTGCGTACAATCGCCTACAAGAAAATAAGGATGAGACTTGTTCTGAAGAACAAGTGAGGACAGTTCGAGAAATAATCCAAGATGAAGAATAATATGACGATAAATTCAAAGAAAGAAAGAAGGTCTCAGACACAATGCAGTTATGTGACATTGTTGAGCGATATCATTGATGCATAGCCTTCCCGCTATGAATAAATAGCCAAGAAGAAAGGGAAGGAGTGCACCAGTTCAAGAAGAATGATGTCTAGGATGCGATATTGAGACCTGAAGGGAATTCTATACTGTCTTCCATATGGATCTACAAGATCCAGCATGCAGTAGATGGAAACATCATGGGAAACAAGGCAAGATTCGTAGCACGAGGCTTCTCATAGAAAGAAGGCATAGACTACGAAGAGACATTTGCAGCCACAGGGAGTTGAGACACATGACAGGAAGACTCATGTGTGGAAATTAGAGAAGGCCTTGTACGAGCTCTGAAGGCACCCATGGGATAACACATACATGAGGAGCTTGAAGATCACTTAGAGTGATGAAGATCTTGACCTTTGCTACAAGGTTGAAAATGAAATCCTATAGAGTATGGCAAGCTCATAGATGGGTGCGAGAAGAACTTTTGAAAAGGTTCAAGATAGAGGATCTTGGTATCTAGTGACCCTAGATGGATACATAGAATATTAGTAGCAGAGGAAGCTACTTGTCACTCCAGTACATAATGTTTCAATGCATAGAGTACGAAAGGAAGAGGGAGAATGAGGCTCCACTTCAGAGGGAGTGACTGCAGAATATTCTGAGGTTCAACATGGTACGATAGGATGGAAAGATTACTGATGGCTCTATGATTTACTGAGAGTAAAGCGGATTCCAAGCTTTGATCCAAGGTTGAAGGAGGAAGACCAGTGATTCTCCTGTTATATGTCGATGACCTGTTCTTGATAGGAAAAAAGGAACTCCTAAAAGTTGCAAGAAGGAGACTTGCTGCGTAGTTCGAGATGAAAGACTTGGGTATGATACACTATTTTCTAGGCATGGAGGTGTGGTAGAATGCATATGGAATCTGCCTTGGACAAGGGAAGTATGTAGTGGAGATCCTGAAGAGGTTCGGGATGATGGAATGCAAGGCCATGGCCACACCTATGGCATCGAACCTAAAGCTCTTGAGTGATGATTCATCAGAGTCGGTTGATGCAACGATGTATCATCAGATGATTAGGTCATTGATGTACCTGACGAATACGAGACCAAATATTTGCTTTGATGTGAACATTGAGCCAGTTCCTGATAAATCCGAGACATGTTCACCTAATTGCTGCAAAGCATATTCTGAGTTACCTGAAGGGTACAACTAACTGTGGGCTCAAATATGAAGTGAATAAGAACATTAACCTGGAGGGTTCTGTTGATTCGGATTGGGTAGGCAGTGCCATTGATAGGAAGTGCACTTCGGGGTGTTGCTTCAGTATGGGATCAGGTGTGATCTCTTGGTTTAGCAGTAAGCAGTCCTGCATGGCGCTAAGAACAACCGAGAGAAGAGCAGTGAAGCTCCAGTATGTGATCCATATCGAGATCTATTGAAAGAGGGAGTTCTAGCATAGTCGGTGAAACAAGTTGTCTGAGCATACAATCCTAGTGAAGCTTGTAGGTTGCTTAGACGGAAACGGTCCTATAGGTTGTCCTCAGATGTAATCAGTCCTGGCAAAGCTCGATGGTTATCCTTGGACGTAATCATCCCTGATGTGATTCTATGCTAGGAATGGCAAGAGTGAAGTTTGAGTACTTTAGAAGAGAAGCTTGGTGTTCTCTAGATTGAGGTTCCCTCCAAGGGGAAGTGATGAGTCCGAGATCCTTTCTGACATAATGGTAGGCAATGCCTCCCATGGTTAGATGTAAGTGTAGAGCCTTTTTGACATGGTGGCAAGATTGGTTCCTCCCATGGTCAGATGTAAGTGCATATTCTTTCTGACATGGTGGCAGGATTGGTTCCTCCCATGGTCGAATGTAAGTGCAGGGCCTTTTTGACACGGTGGCAGGCTGAGCCTCCCATGGTCATATGTAAGTGCTAATCCTTTCTGACATGGTGGTAAGTTGGGCCTCCCATAGTCATATGTAAGCACCGGTACTTTTCGACATGGTGGCAGGCTGGGCCTCCCATGGTTGGATATAAGTGTTGAGGCCTACAACCAGCATGAAAAAGGGCCGGCTCTGTAGTGGAAATCCTTGCAGAGGCAAGGTACTGCATCCAGCATGAAAAAGGGTTGGCTCTGCAGTGGAAATCCTTGTAGAGGCAAGGTACTGCATCCAACATGAAAAAGGGTTGGCTCTGTAGTGGAAATCGTTGCAGAGGCAAGGTACTGCATCCATCATGAAAAAGGGCTGGCTCTGTAGTGGAAATCCTTGCAGAAGCAAGGTACTGCATCCATAATGAAAAAGGGCCGACTCTGTAGTGGAAATCCTTGCAGAGGCAAGGTGCTACATCCATCATGAAAAAGGGCTAGCTCTGTAGTGGAAATACTTGCAGAGGCAAGGTACTGCATCCAACATGAAAAAGGGCTAGCTCTATAGTGGAAATCCTTGCAGAGGCAAGGTACTGCATCCATCATGAAAAAGGGCTGGCTCTATAGGGGAAATCCTTACAAAGGAAAGGTGTTGCATCTAGCATGAAAAAGGGCTAGCTCTGTAGGGAAAATACTTGCAGAGGCAAGGTGCTGCATCCAACATGAAAAAGGGTTGGCTCTGTAGGGGAAATCCTTGCAGAGGCAAGGTGCTGCATCCAACATGAAAAAGGGCTGGCTCTATAGGGGAAGTCCTTGCAAGGGCAAGGCAGTACATCCATCATGAAAAAGGGCTGGCTCTGTTGATGAAGACCTACATGGAGGCTAGGCCTACAACCAACATGAAAAAGGATGGCTCTGTAGAACTTCCTATGACGAGAAGAATTGAGAGATAGCACCATTTGCTTGAGATAGCGGGAGCAGTGATGATGATGATGATCCAGCTTTGATGAATGATCTAGTGATGAAGACTTGTGCTGATGAATTGTGTCAAGAGAATACCTTACTGGTTAAGAGGGAGTGTTGATGTATTTGTAACTTCGGAATGTATTCACTTGTATATCTTATATTGTATTTTATTGTACCCCGATGTTCCTATCGGGAGAACCATTAATATAATAAAGTCATGTAAAGTCATAAAGGTTAACCCTCTGTTGTAAGTTGGGGCAATAGTCCCCACCGTTGAGGGGTACTAGGGTTATTAGACTCTCCTAGAGAAGTCGGACCTGGTGAGTAATTGTCAAGTTGAAAACTATTATAAATAGAGAGTGAGACTCTCTATTTGACACACACTCACTCAATTGTAGCCCATGAGTGAGAGAAGAGGAGCTTGCACAAGTGAGAGAGAGAACAGTTGTCAGAGATCATCTTTGTGTTTTTGGGTTTTACTTTTGCCATTGGTGCTCATTCTATCTCTGAGGAAGTTGCGGGGTTTTCTCGTTTATGGTTTTCCCAAGGAAAACTCTTTGTGTCTCTTGTCTCTTGTGATTATTGTTGTGCATGTTATTCTCTCAGATAAGATCCTAAGATCATATTGACTAAATGATAAAAATCTAACAAGAACCTCCAACGGATCTTATTCTTGCACACATCTATGTTAGGATAAGGAAGATCCTTTAAGCCTTGGGGAACTGTCAATTCTATCACGCCCTCTAAGAGAATAATAAGGAAGTTGATCATCTGGCAAACTTAGCCTTTGCCTTGCCAAACATAACTCTTCAATCTCTCAATGAAACTGAGAATTATGCCGATTCACTAGATCAATGATGGTGAAGTGGGGAACTTCTAAGATGGGGGCTTCAAAAGAATCAATCACGGTCACATTGAGAAGGAGCATGATCATATGCAAATGAACAATGAATGGAATGACCAATACAATAGAGGGTTTGTGCTCTCTGTAGACCGCAGTGACGTAATGATAGGATAGGAGAGAAGGACAGGTGGTTGGGAGTGGATTGACACGGGGCAGTTAAAGTGGATTTTAAATGCACAAGGGTGGCCATCTGATTTAGTTTGGGCGAACATCATGATTTCAGGTGGAACAACAATTCAAAATTACAAGTCAGGTCCCTCGCAACCTTGATCTTATTCATCCCACTACTTGATGGCTCCTCTGGTAATTATGCAAAAAGGTGGCCAATTGCTTCATAGTATGGGCGTAATTGGGGATGTCAATTCCCATGTTGATCCAGTGAATGAGCAAGGTTCTTCAATGCGAGCATGAAGAAGGGTGGCACTTGTGTTTATCATGAGCAATGTGAACGGGTTGAAATGCTCAGATAATAATAAGGTTAATGAGTGGACCAAACGATCAGCAAAAAAAACTACCACCCATTAGCCACATGTGAAGACTAAGAACTAGGTAATTTGGAAACAAGACTGATGTTTGTTAATGTGCTTTCAATTTGCTTTTTTGCTTCACAAGTTTATTATAATATGTTGTTATACATATAGGAGTTATAGGTTTAATTGTAGATTGAAAAATATGCAGTGCTAGTTTTTGGCAGAAAGACAAATTATGGATTCTCCAGCTAAGGGTCATTTTTTAATTTTGTAAAAGCTATGTACTTTGAAGGAACTCTCTCTCCCTTTTTAATATAAAATTCTACTCGTTTTCGTTTTTAAACAAACAAACAAAAAAGCTTTATGTTATTCATTTATATTTTGAAATGTATATGATACAATTTTGGATTTTTAAATGCATTGAACAATATGCTAAATTTTTTTATAGAGGATTTCTTTATCATCTTTTAGAAATAGCTAGCAAATTTCTTTTTTTATGGTTCTTTTAATTGTTTAACAATTTCCTAAAATACAACCCAAAGAAGTTACATGTTTAAATTGTATAATTATGTCGTATAACAACACTCGGGACATAAAACTTAAAGAATATACACTTACATAAAATGTTAATTATAGCTAGAAATAGTAAAATTATACAAACTAAAATTACTTTTCTTATTAATAATGTTATTAATTTAAAAAAATCTACATTTACCCAAAATGTTAATTATAATAAAGAATAGTAAAATTATAGGAACTAAATTATTATTCTTATTAATAATAATGTTGAAATATACATTTACACACAATGTTAATTATGTATAAGAATAATAAAATTATAAGAGCTAAAATTATTGTTCTTAATAATGTTGTTAATTTTGAGTAGTTTAAAATAAAAATAAAAAACCAGTTTTAAGGAAAAAAAATATTTACAGTCTTAGGCACTCTTCTTAGAAAAAAATATTTATCATCTTTTAGAAAAAAAATATGTTGATGGCGACAGAGGTCACGGATCTTAGGCAGTCTTCTTATATTTTATATTCACGGAGAAGACGCAATGATGGATATGGTTGATGGTCTCTATACTAAAGCACTTATCGAGAGATTTGAGTATATTGAGCTATCCAGACCTGAGGTCATGGAATGGATTACTAAGGAATGGAAGCCCCTTATCAATCAAGTATCGAGGTCATTATGCTTGTCAATGGTTGGATATACTTTCACTTCCTATAAGAAGAGAGTAAGAAGATCATTGAATCTGGTTATTGGGTGGTGGGGATTGGTTCTTGTTGGCACCCCAACAATTCCCCTTAATTTTTTGTAAAATAAAAGGGTCCCCTCTTGTAGATTTTTTGTAAATATGAATATTTTTGGTTTGCTTTTAGTTTTATCTTGCTTGATTGGTAGTTGATTTCATATATTCATCCTTGATTTTCACTATTTGTGTTGCCGTGCTCTTTGAATTGACATTTATACGATAAGGACTTGGTAATTATGACGTTTTCTGCCGAGTGAATCTTCTAGCTTCTTGGATCCTTAATAACTTTTGATTACTCTTGTTTGAGCCTGATTGATTTATTTCTATGCTTGGATTTGCTTTATATGGATTGATTTTATGTTTCGAAGATTTGGCGAAATTTTTCCTTAACTCCATTAGTGAGTAAGCAATACACCAATTGGCATTAACCTTTTCTTTTAAGATATTCACATTATTATTGAAAGTCTATTATTAACATATATTTTTCCATTTGGGGTCAAAGAAAGTATCATCAAGGATTTAATTTAAATTCATCAATTGTCATTTGTGTAAATTTCATTAATAATCTTTAACTCTTGATTTTTATAAAATTAAACTCCTTGATTAATTCTTTTGGAAATGATATTTAAATATCATGTGATTTGTATCTTTATTCTAAATTATTAACATAAATTTTATTTATGTTCATTTCAATAAATTTGAATAAAGGTCATCTTTCATAAATATTGTGGAGAGGCATAATGATTCACACCTAAATCCAAGAAAGCTTCAAATTATATTTCAATATTTTATTGATTTTAGGAGATTAATTGTTCCATGTACCTTCTTAAAAAAGAGGATCATCCCAAATGATTTACCCTCACATATTAAATAATCCAGGAAGATTCTTGACTTATATAATATGACGCGATTCAAAATAAGGTTTTGTTGACATAAAGATTGGCATGAAAATATAAAACTATGGATAAGTAGATGTTTGATATCATTAAAATGTGAAAATTTGTTCACATTTCCCCATTTTGTGCAAAATAGCTTAACTGTAAATTATTATTTTAAGGGGAAATTGATTGCCAAACAGATTGCATTGTTAGCGCAAATACTTTTCAAGATATTATGCTTATTAGGTGTCAATTGTCAATTAAAGATCAACTATGATCGTTGAGAATATGAAATGGATTATACACTCGATTCCTTCATTTATTCGTGGAGTTGGACTTTACTATGCCAAATAACATTGTTAACATTTATTGTGTGAGTGGCGGTCAAATTAAACAACTAAAGATAAATCTCAGCACTTGAAAACTTAGTAATTTCTTTTATCACGGAGATGGAAGGTTAACGCTATTCATTAGATCTTGTCAAAGCATTTGAGCTGTTCAGTGCACCAAAATGATTGGACTCAGTTAGTTGCACAATTATGTAGAGAATAAACAGCTTGTTAACGATATATGAGGTTATCAAAGAGGAAGATAATTGATCTCATCTTGCCATTATGATCTGCCATGACACCCATGAAGTTCAATTGAATACTTGTCACGGTTATCCTACATTTTGTCAAACCATTTATCTAACCAACTCTCAAACTTAATACAATAATGTTTAGCTTGATTTTGTAATTGTAGTCAGCATCCAATAGGTTTTCTTGGTGGTTACATGAAAAAAGGAACGCCTGGAACGTTAACAGATAGCTGGCAGGAAAACCATAACAGATAATTACCAGCTCATGGAGGAGAAACTCACCATTTGATCACATCCGACAGTGAATTCTTAGTGCAATTATTTCATTCAGATTGCTCGATAGTATGAAGATTAAAAGGAGATCTTTCTGTTTGTTTTGTTATTTATTCAATTTTTTTTTTATCATTATTCTTATTATTATTTTTATTTTGCTGGATGTCATCAATGGTGGAAGCCACAAAAAAAAGCAATATCATGAGAATGGATAAAAGGGACCAGAAGTTGCGATGAAGTTGTTTTCCAGAAGAAGCCAGAGATCATGGGATAAAATGGTTGAGATTACATTGGAACGATTTCCTGAAAGATAGCTCAGAGGAAGAACCAACTCATTTATTTGATTCTTGGAAGAGATAATGAAGAACAAAGATAACAAGAACTAGATCGCGCACCCGACGAGAGAGGCAAATTTTGGCAACAAACTGGGAGCACATCATGACGAAATCACAAATTTCGAGACATGGGTTTTTTGCAGAACAGACTCATTTACCTAAGAAGTGAGCAGTTTACTCGAAAAAGTGAAGCATTTGGGAGATTTTCCTAGCTTTTTGAACACGTTTTTTCAAGTTGCAGCCAGCTAGGAGAGTCAGTTCGCCTTTCAGTTTCCTGTTTGTTTTTATTTTTCCTATTTAAACACTAGCAGGGGGAAGGAACGCTCCAGGAAACTGGGAAAATCTTATTTTGTTTTCATTTTTCTGTAAGTTTCTCTGCTAGGGATGGTCTCCATAAACCAGAGAGATGACTGTGTTTCTCTTTCTGTTTTGTTTTCTTGTTCCTATACAGAACTGAGTTTTTCTCATGGAACCAGAGATGGAGTTCGAAAATGGTTTGAAACTTTGCCATCTGAACATTCTTTACAACAATTTCTAGGTGAGTTTATTTATGCTTTTCACGATCCTAATTATGAGAAATTGTTTGTAGAATTATTAAATTTTAAAAGAGAATTCGATGAATCATATAAGGACTATGCAAACAGATTTTTTAATCTTTGTTACAGATTTTCTTTGAAACTTGTCACTTCTATTTTTCAATTGTTCCATGAGGTTATGTTTTCTTCAAATGAATTAGATCAATCAGATAAAAATCAATTTTTTTCACATAACAATATTTTGATTGATTCTAATCAAAGTTCAGAAGTTATAAATCAACAATATTGTCAAACTTTTTTCACCTCACATAATCAGAAGGAATACAATGTATTAGATAATGTTATTGTCTCTTCTGATAATGCTAATTCACCTTTTTTTAATGAGAATAAAACTGTAAGACTAAGTGAGGAAAGTTGTCATTCAAATCAAGATCTTATAACTATTTTAGAAGAGAAAGAGACCAAATATGAATTTGGAATAACTTCTCCTACATTAATTAAACAAGACCAAGATATTCTTTTAAGGGGTTCTATTCTTGAATCTCATTTTTCTGATAGGCCTTGTGTTTCATTTAAACCTTTACCTATTTGCAATGAACAAGATAATCTATCAAGTTCAGATTTTTTAGTAAAGGATATTGATCTGATTTTAGGAGAAGAAGTTAATGAACATTTGAAATCAAATGCAAATACTCAAATAGAAGAAAACTTTTCTTTCAAAGAAAATTCATTATCAACAGATACTTTTAATTTTCTATCTTCATCCACCTATTTTTCATTATACCCCAATTTATTTAATAATTGTAATTCTCAGGATAATTTTTCCTATCTATTAGAATTTCATCCTGATGCGCAAAATTTTTATGGGTTTCCAGATGATAAATTATGTTTTAGAGATGAAGAGAAAAAACATTATTCTTATGAATCTTTTGGTAAATACAAAGTTGAAAGTCATATGCTTTTAGAAATACCTCTTATTGAGTCATCACCTCTCACAATAAATGAAGGATCTCCTTTATTAAATAATGAGTTTGTTGAAACTGAATTTTTCATTAAAACTAGTCATGATTCCCATGCATTTGATGAAGGTGTGTCTAAGACAATACGGGATGATACCTCATTTGATCCTAGTGATTTACTTCAGTTTCAACCAATGATTACTAAAGATCCTCATTCATCTTATATAATTTCTCAATCACGCAATTTTATTGACATTGATCACTCACTTATAAATTCATATGTTTATATATTCCATGATAGAGTTGCAGATGGGTTTGAGGTTTCTTACCTCAAGAAGTTTCCATTCAATGGTAAGGCTTTATTTTCTGTGTATACAAGTAAAATTTTTAGTGGTAAGCACGATGCATCTGATTTTCTATTATTAACATATCATTTTCTTTTACTAATTGAAAGTGATGTTTTTCTTACAGGAATAAAAATGCTTTGATGGCTTCATTGACTATTTCATTTTACTTGATTTTCATGACAATTGTATTCTTTTGTACATAGTTAGGCTTAGGTTTAGATTATTTTTTCTTCATTTTTTACCCTTTTTTGTTTTGTTTTGAATAAATGCAGTTATGAAGATGATGCTAATTTCAAGAGGTGACACTTATCGATACATTCAGGGTTGTTTTCTTTACCTTTGACTCTCTTGCTTATAATTATATTTATTTCAAATTTTCTTGTTAAGTCATATATCTTTTACTTTTTCGACTTGAATGGGAAAATGGTTTATACAGTCTTATGATCATAAGAAAGAACTTTTGAGAAAATGAAGAATGTTGTGCAAATCAATACCAAAATCTTTTCAGTTATAACTGCATATGTAATTAAGATTTAGTTTAAATTTGTTTATTTTTGGTTTGTTTTCTTTTTCTTATTAATAAGAGAGGCCTAACTTATTAAAACATCTTGCTTATTTTTAACAGATCCTTATGTCGCAAATTATAGAGAGACATATTTTTCATCTTGTAAAAATTAATACTCTTTTTTCATTTGTGATATAACTATTTAATCTTTCTCCACTTAAGATTTTAATCTATTCAGGGCTTAGTTTTTATTTTTACATTTGCATACATCCATTTTGGATTTCTTACTTTGATTGGTTTTATTTTGCGAGTTGATAGGATTTTATTTTGAGTGGTTTGTTTGTTTTCCAAAAAGGGGTAAACTAATTTTAGCATATAGTGATCAAAACCATGTATTTCTGTCAAGTATTTGATTGAAATCATTTTCTGTTAAAGGGACATCATTATAGAGACACTCTTCTTTTGTCAAGATTCTAACCATAGCGAGATTAGTCTTGGCTTTGAAAAATTTATTATGGATGGATTAATTGAATTACTCAACTATTATCTAGGATCTTTATCTTTCAAAATGATGCTATAATGTAGATGAGTTTCTTTTCAAAGGAATCATTTCCCCTAGATTGAAGTAAGTCAGGAATCGTAAGTTATCTTTTAGACTTTTTACGCCATCCTTTTCTCTTTAGTGGGCCATTTGGATCTGCTTTCCCATCCACTAAGTAATCTCTCTTGAGATTAACAATAATCTTAATATTATTCATTGTACATAACATTAATAAAATATAAGGGATTAATTGAAGAATGGGAGGTCTCATCACGAGCCGACCCGTCATGATCATAAGCTATGTTGAAGTGACATTACTGCATCTAGTTACGAAGCCAGGGTGACGGCTCTTAATCATTGATTAGGAGAAAGGAGGTCTCATCACGAGCTGACTTTTTCATTTTTCAGCAGTTCTTGTGAATGATGCTGCCAGCATTTGGTTACCAAGCCAAGGTAGTAATCTTTAGTTAATATATTTATTTATTATTGGTCAAAAAAAGAAGAAGAAGAAAGAAAAATGATTTATCTATATCTAGTGGATGGGATACAAGCATCTAAGTGAGGTTAAAAGGGTTTATCCTATGGTATTGAGGTCATACCTACATACTACGTGTTCTTTGACTTATTTTGGTTAAGAGAAACTAATTCCTTGGAAAATTTTCTTTCTGCATTTGTAGAATAATCATTTATCTTTATAAGATTTTGGATAATGGTAGGGATAGTTTGATTGATTTTGAAAGTTTTGGTTCAATTTTTACATATATAAGCCAATGGCAAGATTAAGTCATGTGATTGAGAAATTGGAATTTGAAGAGGCCTTTATCATTATTTCTCTTATATTATTTATGATTTAGAACTAGCAATTGTAACTAGGGGTGCAATCAAAGAACGCCGTGTTGCAAGTTAACCAAGGAGATGTAGACATATACAATAAGGAAGACAATTTGAAGTTTAGATACAATATTTTAAAGACATTATATTCCTCACATAATTGACCATTACATTATCCGCATTTCAAAAGTAATCATGAAAATTATTCTTCTCTCATCCAAATGACAAAGGATTGTTAGTTTTTGTAGTTCTTATGTTACAATCAAGCAACATTCCATAAATCTATGGATCTATCTACTAAATAAATAAAAATATTTCAAATTTTACCATCCTAACAAATGGTATTTGTTTATTGGGCTCATTAAATATATAATAATTATAATATAGTTTCCTATTACTAATATAGGTCATTCAATTACTCATTACAGATTCATCAATACATAAATACATTTCAAAAAATTTCAATGAATGATAGGTAAATTATTTCACACATATTTATGTTGAGGCTTAAATTAGATTTAGTTGCAGAAAATTCAAAGAACATACACCACTATGGGATTAGATTGTAGCTAAATTAAACGTTAAATTATGCTCTTTGTTTTTTCTTTTATCTTTTCAACACAATTACATAATCTCAGGAAAAGAGAAGAATATTAAGGAGTGTATATATTCGTAAATTGAACATCTATATTCGTAAATTAGATATATATATAATTTTCAATTATTCATTTTCCAAATAGTTTGGATATCAAATTTTTGGTTGCCTAACTTGTTTTATATTTATTTTAAAATTAAGGGTTTCAATGGATGGGTAGATTTAAACCAATATGGAGAATAGTTTATCGCGACAAATTATCTTTACGATTATTTGTGCTAGAAATTCCCCCTCACTCCCATTCAAAAACATCACAATAAAAAAAAATACAAAAACCAAATTCCCCATCATTCCCATTCAACAGAGCCGAGAGACTTTTCCTTTTCTCGAGATAGCTTGCTCTTAATGTAATCCTGGGCAGGACCTTTTGGATTGGGGTGTGGGGGGTCGATCTCAGTACCATCAAGAGATCATCGGTCAATCACATGCCTAGCAACAAAAGAAAAGATGTTTATGCATGATACTCCCCCAGTAGTGGTACTGGAAGAAGAAATCCATAACATTTGGCAGTCCCTTAGCTTGGTGTCTGTGATATTGAAAAGAAGAAATCCATAACATTTGGCAGATTTTCGATTATCCATAATCATAACCAGTTTTTGTTAGACTCTAGTTTTTGTTAAAATAATTTATTAGCTTCCCTTTTTTCGAATCTGAGATGTCCTTTAGTTCAAAAAAGAAAAAAATAATAATCATGGCACTTAGGGAGGAGGAGGAGTTGGCGGCTATCACAATTACATTTTCTAATATACTAGTCCTCCTTAGTAAGTCATATGACACCTTTGGATCAATGTAATACATGTGATTATCACTCTAACATCTATGTTTGAGTAACAGGAGGTGTGTGAAATGAAACCATTTTGATTAATACTCTATTTTTTTTAAAGAATAAACAATTTTTTGTGTATATTTATTTTAAATTTTGGCTAAATTTTTTTTAGTTCCCAATATTTAGGATAAACACTTATCCAACTTCATCCATCATCAAGGGAGAACTAGTAAAATGTTTACCGTTCCCGATATTTAGTGTGAACACTTCACCCATCATCAAGGGAGTTTTGGAGAAAGATAAAACCAGTTTGTTTCTCCTTGATTATGGTAACTGTTCACCCCTTATCAGGGAAGAAACTTAAACAAACTATTTCTCTTTAAATATAAAACATTGATACACATTTCACCCAAACAATTGATCTTCAAATATAAATTTTACCTATTGCATATTCACTTGTGAATGCAACTACATTTTCATAAAACAGGGTCACCCAACATAAAAATGTAAACACAAAAGGTCTCTAGCTCTTTACTATAAATAATACACCACACAAAATGTCGGTTTCTACAGAAAATCATGAAAAGAGTGTGCAAATGAAACATATTTTTGAAAAAAAATTCAGATGAATGTAATGAACCCGTCCAGAAATAAAAGCATGCACAAAAGGGTATCATTAACCCAACTAAGAGAGCTGAAGCGCAAGTTCAGCCATTCATGGAAAGCAATGTATGGACAACAAACATTTTCATAGGATATGATGATTCTACTTAGAGATTTGTGGCAAAATTAATTCTCACCTCCCGATTGTAAAACTGCGCGGGAAACCATAATTTGCCACTTTCCAAGTCTGAATACATACTCAGAAAGCGTTCATTCAACTCTTCCAATACTGATTTGTCATTATGTCTTGAAAATGGCCAAATACATGTTAGAGGAAGCATCCACAAGCATGATGGCATGTAGCTCCGATTCAGGATCCTTGCATTCTCCGCTTTCACGATCTGCTCCTAGGCAGTAAAAGCAGTCGGCCCAATAATTTTACCCCAGCGGTCATAGAACAGGGGCTCCCATATTTCATCGCTCCGACATTTCACTCTCAGATTTCTGCATGTTTGAGCTAATTGGCATAGAGACTGTGGGTCATATTGATAGTTGAAAAAGGATGTAGAGTCCCAAATACCTGCTCATGGGTCCAAATGTATAAATGCACCATTCTTGTCTTGTTTCGGGATGCAATTTTGCTGGTCCATAAAAACAGTTTTCTGACCATTTACATATGAGATGTGGTTCATATTATTGTTGGCCACACACGAGCAATGTTTTATCTAAAAAGGTTCGGTAGAATCAAATGAAATATCTTGGAAATGTTGTTTATACAACTTAAATCGGACCCACTTCTTTGGAAGAGAACAATTCATACCAAATCGAGATGAAAAAGGGAAGGCATCACTTGACGATGGAAAGTGTTCCTCGAGATTCCTCACATTTGAGACGTACTTTGATCATGTAATATCAAAATCCACACGAGAACCTGGCATCCATCCATGAGCTCTCCTCTTGCTTGACTCCCTCCCAGCATGCATGCAGTTCACGTGGCATGCACATGAGCACCTGGCATCCATCCATGAGCACCTGTGGGAGGTAAAGATACAACCTACCTCTGGCATTCAATTTTTCCACCCATTTCTTTCATCGATAGTTTGGAGTGGTGGTTGCTCAATGCCCCCACCCATCCCTGTTATTCCAAGCCGATCAACATCATTCTGTAATAGAATTTGTTTGACAACATTGATATGATTATCCATCCCAACTACAATGTTTGGCATATCCGGGATTTCATGGGAGGTGTAGCTAATGGACTGTTCAGAGATTGTAGCTGCTTCAAATCGTCTGCGAAAATCCCTGACATCTGCGTCTAGTTTCTAGAAATCATGGGCCAGAATCGGCGAACCTTGAATATCAATCAAATCCTTGATTTTCTCCTGAAACTCTTGGATTTTCCTTCCATATAGCCACTTTCTGTATATATCAAAGATGTGTAAATTGTCTACTTCCTGCACGAGTTTAAGGCCATCTTCCAATACTGATTGAAATTCTTTGAACTGCCTATGTTTATGGGTTGATGAGTATGAGCTGGAAATTATCTAAAGAGCCCCATCAATGTTAGGCTTTAACAACAAGAGTCTCGACATATACGTACCATGAGATGAACGTTTTGGGCATCTGAAATTGTCTGATTTCTTGGAGGATTCCCTCAATTCAGTCGCCAAATTCTTGGTGCCAGAGCTCAAATCGCTCTTCGATTCAACCCCAAACGAGTTCGATTCCTTCGAAGATATTATGAAGCTCTACTCCGATGGAATAAAGCTGCCCGAAAACCCAATTCTCGACGCTACCAAGAATCTCATTCCTCTTGAGCTCATCAAGGAGTTCCTCACAACAGATGGCCAAAAATTGCTCAAGTATCCCCTTCCTCAGGTTACTTCCAGTGAGTATTTCTCTTTTAAACACACCACTTCATGTTTTAATTCTTAACTCGATTTCTACCATATTATGTATAACTGAACTTTGGGGGAACTGGAATTAATTGGCGCAGATGAAAAATTTGCATGGAGGAAAGACGAAGAGTTTGCACGCCAGATGTTGGCTGGTGTCGATCCTGTTGTTATACAGAGACTCCAAGTAATAGCAAAGCACTAGCTCCCCTCTCTCTACGTTCATATAGATGTTTGAGGATCATGATCATGATATATAAAAATGGTTTGATTTCTAATTATGCTTACTCTACACAGCTTTAATGTTATGAATGATTAAATGGACAGAGTTTCCCTCCAAGAAGTAAACTGGACCCGGAGATGTATGGTCCTCAGATAAGTTCTATTACTGCTTCACATATAAAAAAGAATCTCGATGGGCTAACAGTGGAGAAGGTATGATCCAACCCAACGCTTTCTCCTTAATGTAATTATGCTCATGTGTAACTCTTTTGATCTACAGTGAAAATTATGTATTCAAAGATTTATATGATATTTTCAGGCTCTCGAGGACAACAAACTATTCATTTTGGATCACCATGATGCCTTCATGCCATATGTGAATCAAATAAACGCCCTCTCTACCAAGATATATGCTTCTCTCTCAATTCTCTTCCTGAAGAAGGATGGCACATTAAGACCAGTTGCAATCGAGTTGAGCCTACCCCCTTCAGATCAACACCCGGAAAGTGTTCGGAAGGTGTTTACTCCTGCATAGGAAGGTGCACAAGGAGCTCTATGGCAGCTCGCCAAAGCCTACGTGGCCGTTAATGATTCTGGTTATCATCAGCTTATCAGTCACTGGTAAAATCTAATTAACCATCACTAATAAACTACATGCAGAATCTATTTATTATTTAAAGTATCATTTATATAGGGTCCCGACTGATTAGTAATGGTCGATTGTTTTCAGGCTCAAGACTCACACAGTCACGGAACCATTTGTCATCTCTACCAACAGGCAGCTGAGTGTGATGCATCCTGTTTATAAGCTATTGAGTCCCCATTTCCGGGACACCATGAATATCAATGCTCTGGCTCGCCAAATTCTCAGAAATGGCGGAGGCGTTCTTGAAAGAACAGTCTTTCCTAGAAAGTATGCCATGGAGATGTCTTCGGTAGCGTATAAGGACTGGAGGTTTGACAAACAAGGACTGCCTACAGATCTCCTCAAAAGGTAACGATCATAATCAATATTCATTGAAATCTGGGCTTGATCTAGTGTGTGTCATGATCTACTTGAATTTTGAATAATATATCTTATATGTGGCTATGGCAACTAAATTTTGATTAATATATTACCTATATGTGCTACGGCGACAGGGGTATGGCAGTGGTAGACTCATCAATGCCCCACGGGCTGAAGTTGATGATCGAAGACTACCCTTATGCTGTGGATGGATTGGAGATATGGTTCACAATAGTTTCATGGGTTAAGGAGTACATGTCCTTGTACTACGAGAACGATCATGCGGTGAAATCTGATATAGAGCTTCAGGCATGGTGGAGAAAAATCAGAAATGTTGGTCACGGAGACAAGAAGGACGAAACGTGGTGGTACAGCATGGAGAGTGTGGACGAACTTGAAAATGCGTTAACAACAATCATATGGGTGGCCTCGGCTCTTCACGTGGCAGTTAACTTTGGGCAAAACCCTTATGCCGGATACATGCCCGATCGGCCCACCATAAGCAAAAGGTTAATTCCAGAAGAAGGGTCCCAAGAATACTCAGATCTTATGGAGAATCCGGACTTGTTTTTGCTGAGGACGATCAGCAACCAATTTCAAATGACTTTGGGCATAGCCCTGATAGAAATCCTATCTAGGCACTCAACAGACGAGGTATATCTGGGGCAAAGAGCGACGAGTTTGATAAAGCCTAAGTGGGTTTCACATCCGCATGAGTTTGATTCGGAGGCAAACATGCAGCTGAGCAGGAATGGCGGATAGCGCATAAGATAAAGCCATGGTTTTATGCTGGTCGTTTTTATGCTTTTAATGGGAAGACAAATTGTTCTCCTGGGAATGACGCTTGAACCGTCTCTTCAACAGCTGATGAAAATGCTATTGAAACTGGTGCTGCTTTAGCTGCTGGAGATGCTGGTTGGGCGGCTCCATATTCCATTGATGCCCCGAGAACTGGTGCTGGTGCGGCTCCTTATTCAATTGAAGGACAGATACAACACATTATGAAGGACATATACAGCTGTTTTTCAGTCAGAAGGTAGCAGATGAAGATCAACATCAATCATCAATCAGGTCAGGACCAGATCAACGAAGGAGCCAGATGACCCCAATCGTCGGACGAAAGAATCCTACGGCTGGGAAAAAAAAAAGCATTAATTGGGGGAGTCGACTCCCACTTGTTAAACGCCTTACGGCGTAATTATTTTGTAGAGATAACTTGTTCGCCCAGCATGTCGCCATTTGTTGGCACCCCAACAATTCTCCTTAATTTTTTTTAAATATAAGGGTCCCCTCTTGTAGATTTTTTGTAAATATGAATCTTTTTGGTTTGCTTTTAGTTTTATCTTGCTTGATTGGTAGTTGATTTCATATATTCATCCTTGATTTTCACTATTTGTGTTGCCTTGCTCTTTGACTTGACATTTATACGATAAGGACTTGGTAATTATGACGTTTTCTGCCGAGTGAATCTTCTAGCTTCTTGGATCCTTAATAACTTTTGATTACTCTTGTTTGAGACTAATTGATTTACTTCTATGCTTGGATTTGCTTTATATGGATTGATTTTATGTTTCGAAGATTTGGTGAAATTTTTCCTTAACTCCATTAGTGAGTAAGCAATACACCAATTGGCATTAACCTTTTCTTTTAAGATATTCACATTATTATTGAAAGTCTATTATTAACATATATTTCGCCATTTGGGGTCAAAGAAAGTATTATCAAGGATTTAATTTAAATTCATCAATTGTCATTTGTGTAAATTTCATTAATAATCTTTAACTCTTGATTTTTATAAAATTAAACTCCTTGATTAATTCTTTTGGAAATGATATTTAAATATCATGTGATTTGTATCTTTATTCTAAATTATTAACATAAATTTTATTGATGTTCATTTCAATAAATTTGAATAAAGGTCATCTTTCATAAATATTGTGGAGAGGCATAATGATTCACACCTAAATCCAAGAAAGCTTCAAATTATATTTCAATATTTTATTGATTTTAGGAGATTAATTGTTCCATGTACCTTCTTAAAAAAGAGGATCATCCCAAATGATTTACCCTCACATATTAAATAATCCAGGAAGATTCTTGACTTATATAATATGACGCGATTCAAAATAAGGTTTTGTTGACATAAAGATTGGCATGAAAATATAAAACCATGGATAAGTAGATGTTTGATATCATTAAAATGTGAAAATTTGTTCACATTTCCCCATTTTGTGCAAAATAGCTTAACTGTAAATTATTATTTTAAGGGGAAATTGATTGCCAAACATATTGCATTGTTAGCGCAAATACTTTTCGAGATATTATGCTTATTAGGTGTCAATTGTCAATTAAAGATGAACTATGATCGTTGAGAATAGGAA
The DNA here is from genome assembly GCA_001517045.1 of Pseudotsuga menziesii. Taxonomy (NCBI): domain Eukaryota; kingdom Viridiplantae; phylum Streptophyta; class Pinopsida; order Pinales; family Pinaceae; genus Pseudotsuga; species Pseudotsuga menziesii. The sequence goes on along the minus strand of LPNX010364432.1, from coordinate 174,317 downwards.
ATGGATTATACACTTGATTCCTTCATTTATTCGTGGAGTTGGACTTCACTATGCCAAATAACATTGTTAACATTTATTGTGTGAGTGGCGGTCAAATTAAACAACTAAAGATAAATCTCAGCACTTGAAAACTTAGTAATTTGTTTTATCATGGAGATGGAAGGTTAACGCTATTCATTAGATCTTGTCGAAGCGTTTGAGCTGTTCAATGCACCAAAATGATTGGACTCAGTTAGTTGCACAATTATGTAGAGAATAAACAGGTTGATAACGATCTATGAGGTTATCAAAGAGGAAGATAATTGATCTCATCTTGCCATTATGATCTGCCACGATGCCCATGAAGTTCGATTGAATACTTGCCACGGTTATCCTACATTTTGTCAAACCATTTATCTAACCAACTCTCAAACTCGATACAATAATGTTTAGCTTGATTTTGTAATTGTAGTCAGCATCCAACAGGTTTTCTTGGTGGTTACATGAAAAAAGGAATAGCTGGAACGTTAACAGATAGCTGGTAGGAAAACCATAACAGATAATTACCAGCTCGTGGAGGAGAAACTCACCATTTGATCACATCCGGCAGTGAATTCTTAGTGCAATTATTTCATTCAGATTGCTCGACAGTATGAAGATTAAAATGAGATCTTTCTGTTTGTTTTGTTATTTATTGAAATTTTTTTTATCATTATTCTTATTATTATTTTTTATTTTGCAGGATGTCATCAATGGTGGAAGCCACAAAAAAAAGCAATATCATGAGAATGGATAAAAGGGACCAGAAGTTGCGATGAAGTCGTTTTCTAGAAGAAGCCAGAGATCATGGGATAAAATGGTCGAGATTACATTGGAACGATTTCCTGAAGGATAGCTTAGAGGAAGAACCTACTCATTTATTTGATTCATGGAAGAGATAATGAAGAACAAAGATAACAAGAACTGAATCACGCACCCAACGAGAGAGGCAAATTTCGGCAGCAAACTGGGAGCAAATCATGACGAAATAAAAAATTCCGAGACATGGGTTTTTTGCAGAACAGACTCATTTACCTGAGGCGTGTGAGTAGTTTCCTCGAAAAAGTGAAGCATTTGGGAGATTTTCCTGGTTCTTTGAACACGTTTTTTCAAGTTTTGGCCAGGTAGGAGAGTCAGTTCGCCTTTTAGTTTCTTGTTTGTTTTTATTTTTCCTATTTAAACACTAGCAGGGGGCTACACAGGGAGGGGCAAGGAACGGTCCAGGAAACTGGGAAAATCTTATTTTGTTTTCATTTTTCTATAAGTTTCTCTGCTAGGGACCAGAAAGATGATTGTGTTTCTCTTTCTGTTTTGTTTTCTTGTTCCTATACAGAACTGAGTTTTTCTCATGGAACCAGAGACGCAGGTGTTTCCTAAGGCTGATACATCAAAACTCTTTTGAATCTATGGTGCTTTGAATGAACATTGGAACCTGTTCTCACAGCTTTGTAAAATTTCTTTTATGGAGTAATTGAACCAGATTACTTGTTATGTTCATCATTATATTATGTGGGATTGAAGCAAACTGTAAACTTTGCTTTTAGTTTATGCTTCATTTCTTATGATCAGATTCTTTTAAAACTTATTTTGAAAGATAGTGATTGCTGTTACATTTGATCTATCAGTTGATATTGATTTAGTTTGCAGAATTAAAAGCATCTAACATTTTTTTGTGATCTTAATCCGTTAATTTGTAAGAGCTTCTAAGTTTTTTATTAGCATGTAATAGTTTGATTGTGAGACTATTCTTCAATTTAAATTATTATATGTTTATCTTTTAAATGCAAGCTGAATTAATATTAATTTTAACTCATGCTCTTGGCCAAGATAGATATATTGCATCTAGGTCATTACAGAATTAGGAGCTACTATTTTTTCTGTCCTTAGCTTAAGATAGTTTTCAGTATTAGTTAGTCATTAGGTTAAATCTTTCGAATTTATCAGAAGATTTGGTTAAGTAAGACTTACCACCCACATCTCAAGAGACTCTCTACCTTGAGAGTACACTATACAGGCAGCAGGGCCTTGATCCTGTGAAGGATAGTTACTTTAAACACATACAAGATTGCATTAAGTCGAGTGTGTGGGCTGTCTTTCCGTAAGTTGGCCTAGGACAGTTTTTTCGGCCAATAATTCTTTGGTTCTTTGCAATTGGAACTTGACCTTCAAATTGTGGAAGGATTTTTTTTGAGGAGACACCTGCAGGTCTTTATTCCTAGGTGGTCGTTACATGTTTTGAACTTCAAATATTTTCTAGAGATTGGGAATACTATCGATCGGTTCATTATGGTTGCGGAAAGCACTATCACAGTGCACAACAGGAGGATGCCCCAAATTCTTGTTGATGTGGATGTCTTGGAGGGTCCTTTGCATTATGTGGATGTATGATGGGATGGGGGTTGTTTTTCTCAGCGTTCGAACTATTGGCGTATCCCATTTCGCTGTTTTCGTTGTCGTAGGACTAGGCACCTTAGTTATGAATGTGCTAGAGATTCTGGTTCGAAGTCTGATATTCAAACACTTCTTAAGGAACCACAGGTAGAATCGGTGAACGTAGAATTCCCATTCCTCTGGATAAGGATGCATGACAACACTTTATGAGTAGGTTATGTTCCTTCTTACCTTTGATTCTACAATATCTTTCATTGGAAGAGGTCTTAGGGCCTATGTCCCTAGTTGAAAATATAGGGAATGTGCTAACACCTATTTTGAATCCTTTAACTGTCTCCTCTGAGTCCCTTCATATCCCTTTACCCTCTATTGAACTCGTAGAGGATTCTACATATCCCGTGGTACATGGGATGGTTTGAGCGGATCTAGGTCCACTTGAAGAATTTAACCTGACTAATAAATGGGGTGGCCTAATTATTACTATTTCCCCTTCCTCTCTGGTCGAAGAATCCTCAGCTAACCTATTGTGCCCTCTAGAGCGGATTAAGGATAGAAACCCTAAAATTCCTATTCAAACTTTTGTGGGGAGGATGGATGTTTCGGAGTCGGATGAATTGTGCATTCCCATTTCGGCGATTAGATTTCAAAATGTGACTTGTTGTAAGAAATTGAAGCCAAAATCATCTCATTTTGGTTCAGACTCGCAATGCTGAGTCAATCCTAAGGTCTCTAACTTGACATCCATTTTTGTGGATTTATCTTTTGATACTACTTCTTCTTCACTGGATGGGGCTCTTAGAGCATGTTCTCCCCCAAGGATGGTTACAAAATGATTATTATGTCCCTCAATGTAAGAGGGTTTGGAAGTTCACCCAAAATAATTGCCCTAAAGTGGGTGTTAGATAAACATGGCATGACTATTTTGCTACTTCAAGAGATTATGATGTCGAGGATAAAGGCTTGTGAACTGTTTCTTAAGCTTAGATCGGGATGGAAATGTTGTGGTTTGAACTCTTTGGGCCATTATAGTGGATTATTGGTGGAATGGGATCCCTTAGTTGTTGATTTTAACCCCTTTTCACTTGTGTAGGGATTTTGTTGAGGAGAGGCTTTTGGGATTTCATAAGCCTTTATCTGTGTTGAATGTTTGAGGGCGCTATAACTCTAGACAGGTTTTTTGGGATCAAGCTGTATCATTTGGGATTTTGAGATATTCTTCTCATATTGTGGTGGGTGACCTCAATTTAACCCTATATATGGATGAAGTTTGTGGTTCCAAGGATATATGTGATCCAATGGCTACATATTTCAATGATATTTTTTAACAGGTTAAATTGATAGATGTTATGCCCACTTCTTTGGTACCAACATTATCTAATGGTACGATTAGGACAGAGGGTGTCGCGAAGAGGCTCAACCTTTTCCTACTACAGGAAGATATATTACTGGACCTTAATCATTTTTGAACTTGGGGTTCACCAATAGGGATTTTAGACCATAAAGCCATTTTTTTGCAATTGGATTGTGAAGAGAAACCGACTCAGTTTCCTTTTAAGTTCAATCATACATGGTTGGATGATTCATAGTTTTGTGAAATGGTTAGCTTGACATGGGACACATATGATATGAATCATTCTTATCCTATGCAAAGGTTAATTACAAAGCTTTATTTGCTTAAGAACGATACCAAGAAATGGGAGAAAGGTAAGCAAAGAAAAAACCAGTCCGAGCTTCGTGAGACTGAGGATAAATTGGAGGAGTTGAAAAATTTGGTGGATGATCATTTTTTCTCGTCTGATAAGAAGGTTGAACTGAAGTTATTCGAAAGGAATAAAGCTACTATACTGGCGCAGTATGAATCTACATGGAGACTTAAGAGTTGTGCCATTTGGATTAAGGAGGGTGATTCAAACACTAGTTTTTTTCCATAGTTTTGCTTCTTAGTGTAGAAATATCAATACTACTTGAGAAGTGAAGAATGGTGTGGGAAATATGGTTATTGAACAAGATGAGCTCCAAGAAGAGGCAGTAAACCATTTTCATTATGCCTACAAAAATAATAAGGCCAGGAATTTGGGCGAATAGTTGAGGGTCTTAAAACTGTACCCAAGACTCTTCTTAGAAGAAGAAGGTAAAGTGTCGTAAGATTGATTTAAATGAAGTTCATGGGGTGTTGAAGAATTTTTCCAAAGATAAGAGTCCAGGCCCGGATGGATGGATAATGTTAGTGTTTGAGCAGTAAAGAAAGATTCTTGAACTTTAAAACTTTAATCCACAATTACAGTGCAGATAGATTTCATAAACAATTCATACATGAGAATTCAATCCATAAGACACATGATGTACCCTAGGAAAACCCTCCACTGATCTAGAGGATAAAAAACCCAAAAAACAATATTTGAGTATGATAGATAATCGACAGATAATGATTACAACACAATAGCATATTTCCTGAGAAGAGAGCACAAGAGAGTAGAGATCATACACAACATTGTATTAGTCTTTCCAATTGCATAGCACTTTAATAACAAGCTAGAAATAAGTCATACAATGAATGTAGCGAATGGCTGCATGACTAGGGGGCACTATCAACTGTGTGCACACCTCACACATAAACTATGCACCTTCCTTGACTCGGTGCCAAGTTTTCACCTCATAATTATCTCCCACACCGAAGATATGCGCCCTCCATTAATTCACTGGTGTTAACTGCGTCGAACTGAGTTGTTAACTTATTGAACTGAACTGAACTTAATGGAACTAAATGTAACTGAACAAAATTGAATGTAACTGAACACAACTGAATGTAACTAGTGCTTCACCATCAGTGTCATCTTCAACAACCACTTGCATAAATTAAGGAGCTGACTCCTTAATTAACTAAAACTTGTTTATCACAACTAAGACTCAATTGATGTCTTATTAATTTGAGTTCACTTGGAGGAATAATGATGGGCAATTCGAATTCTCTCTCTATCTAAATGCTCATCTCATTTATCATTAACTAAGCTTGCATGGTCCATATGTGTTTCATTAATTAATCATGTATATCATATCATACTCATAAGAATTGTTCTGAACCTATGATCATATGTATTACCCTAGTGTTGGAGCAGGATCCCGCAGCTACAGAAGAAGCTGCTAATTTTGGCCAAAAAAGGACAGGGCAGAGCTACGACGGCGTAGCACGTTTCCAGCTGGAGAGCAGAGCCGGAAACCATGACTTTCGGGATAGAAAAGTCAAGAAGGAAACGGTACGTGAGCGGCTGAGAGAAGAAAGCTCAACCACTGCATTGAAGGCAGCGGCGGAAGACAGGAGGGCTCAACGATCCTCATAAAGAAGAAGGAGCAACGAGGCTCAAGCATTGAAGGCGAAGGACAGAAGGAGAAGCGGTGCATAGTACCCATGGTCAGTGCCGGGAAGCATGGAAGACTGCAAAGAGCTGCAGTGTGACGGGAAGCGGCTACCTCAAGGACAGAGAGGACCGACTGTCACTATTTAGGGTATGGGTTTACTGTTGGGACAGGCCCACAGTGTTGTAATGGAACGACCTTCGGGCTGCCTATAAAAGCTTGCATTTTTGTATTGAAAAGGGGTAGCTAATCAGTCAGTTAGATCGTTGGTCAGTTGATAGTTTGTAGATTCAGGAATCAGTCAGACAGACTGCGTTGTAACGATCCAGACACCTAGTGTCTATGAGTCATTTGAGTCTGTATGTAACCATTCACAGAGAAAACAGAGAGGGAAGGATATATTGGAGGAAAGGCAACATACAGATAGAACAGGGGTCTAGAAGAGACCTCACACTGCATCAAACTGTGCCAACTTCCCTCAAGATATATAATAGAAGCACAGTTTGGTGGACGTAGCTCCCATCCCGGGGGTGAACCACGTTAAATCTGCGTGTTATGTGTTGTATGAATGTGACTGTATTTGCTTAAATGTTACTGGTTATTATGCATGTAATGTTAGTTGCTGTAGATGAATGTATGTACTGTTCCGCTCATAATAATGCAAGAGGATAAAGATAAGTTGAAGCATTTTAGTAGGCTGTTTAAAGACTCCTTTACGTCTGTCCCTAGCAACCAGTTACTCACAATATACTTCTGAGAAGTAGAGTTTCGCACATCAGCACAGTCAATGTTAAGAGCGCAAAGTCGTAGTGGTAAGACATCACAGAGAGGCGGTATCGCACTGGCAGAGGAGCTGCGGTGCGCGATACTACGAGCTGAGGGCTTAGCGTTGAGGAAAGGACGGGTGTTTCGCGGTGCGCAGAGATGCGGAAAGGTTAGGAATATTGTGAGTAAGTGGGGGTTGTGCGACGCGGGAGGAAATCGCGCGACTTGCTCGGGTTAAGCATCGCACAGGTAAAAAGTCCTGCGAGCAGAAGGGGGCGTGCGGTGCGCGGAGCTAGTTGATCTAGCGGTGCGCAGGAGTAAGACAGAGAAGAAGTAGGAGGAACAGAACCTGGTCCAAGACACTTGAGTCTTGGCCAACCCATTAGATTCACTTCGGGTGAGACTTCAGATCGCTTCGCGGTCTGTCGCCGAAAGGGCCAGTGAGTTTTGGGTGTTGTTGATTAATTATAGTAAACCCGGGTCTGCCCATGCAATCAACACCTAGGTCATATAGTCATATGCTAAAGTAAATCACTCTAGGGCTAGCTAATCCCTAAAGGAGACTTGTAGCACCTATTGACCATGAATAGCCATACATCACATAGTATATCCTCTAGACTTAATACAACATAAGTCATGTGGTCTTGATACAAGACCAATCTTGATACAACACAATACTCCTTAAATTAATACAACATAAGTTTGAACTTAATACAACACAAGTCTTCGACCTTAATACAACATAAGGTCACGATCTTAACACGACATAAGATCGTAGTACAAGCATCTCTCCCGAATAGGACAAGGTCCTAGCTTAATACAACATAAGCTATTTAACTTAATACAACATAAGTTAGTGAAATTAACATGACATAAGCTCCATAGAGAAGATTTGAACCTAACACGACATAGATTCTGGACTTGATACAACACAAGTCTCATGGGAATGAATCCCAAAGTTGTACTTTCAACACTCCCTCTCAATGAGGGAGACATTCTCTGCCATACCGAGAATTTCCTAGCATACCAAGCTTATCTATGAAGTGTCAGAACTTTGTCACAGATAGAGGCTTGTCACAAATTTGCAATTTGCTCATCAGTAGCCATCTACTGGAATTCATTTTACTTGACCATCACTTCAATGAAGTAAAAATTCATCTCAATGTGTTTTTATCATAACACACATATAGGGTTTTTCAGAAAGCTTGACTATTAACACCTAATAATTGTAGGTTCAAGTCTTTCACCCTAGTAGGTAGCTTCCCAAGCTACACTACTCCTCAGTATGTAGTACTATCCGCAAAACACATTTTGCTTCTGTAGTACTCTCTGACATACATCTTTCTTCTGTAGTACTAGCCACAATACACTTAGCTTTTGTAGTAGTAGCCACAAATTACATCGCTTATCCTAGGTTAACAATAGTTGGATAGAGAGGAAACTTTTAGATGAGGATGGAGCCTCTGGAGGGCATGCGATCTCTGCATGTGATCTCTGAAGGCGATCTCTGAAGGCGATTATGGATTATGGAGGGCATGCGACCTCTGCATGCGTTCTCTGAAGGCAATCTCTGCAAAATCTATCTCTACATGCGATCTCTTGCGATCTGAACTGAGAGCTTCTGGGATTTCTTCTAAAGGCGGTCTCTTGCGATCTGAACTGAAGGCGGTCTCTTGCGATCTCTACATGTAGACACTGAATGGTTAGTGATCTCTTAAGCTTCCATTCTTCATCTCTGCATGCGATCTCTGAAGGTGATCTCTGCAAAATCAACCTAATGCGATCTCTTGCGATCTGATCTGAGAGCTTCTGGTTCTGGTTCGTTTGCAGGGGCACGGATCGTCTAGAGCAGCCGAAGGGTTTGCTGAGTTGGGCCACGGATCGACGTTTCTGAGTGTTCTTTGCATGCGTTTTGGAGCAGTGGTTTTGGCTCCTGTATTCTGGTGATCGCCGCCCTACTACGATGGCCCCAGATTCGATTTCTGAGATGGGAGAAAATCCATTGGAAGCTTTCAAAGATTTAGTCTGTTCGACAGGACCTAAAGCCAAGCCTTCTCTCTCGTCTAAGTTTGTTAAGAAGATGGAGGAGATCCCTTCTCTAGAGCTATCTCCAGAGGAGCCTTGCAATATTGCCCTCCATCTAGCAGAAAACGCCCTCATTGGAAAGTTTACGGGGTTATGGCCTAGCCCCAAATCGGTGGAGGCATGGATGGAAGACCGTTGGAAGCCGTTGATGCATGGAATCATTTCTCTGGATGTAGTTGGCAGGGGTTTTTTTGCCTTCAACTTCTCGAGGAAAGAGGACCGAGATCTAGTTTTCAGATCTAGACCCTATTTCATGGGGTCGAGGGGGCTGTTCTTAGCCCCCTGGACTCTTGATTTCAATCCTGGAGATGAGATCACCGCAGCCCCTGTTTGGGTTAGGCTGCCTCATCTTCCCTTACATCTCTGGGGGAAAGGATCTTTGGAGGAGATTGGAAATAAGCTTGGGTGGTTCCTGGATAGCGCGGAGCCGAAAGGGGACCAATTTACCTGTGCTCATATTTGTGTTGAGGTTAACCTCAAGAAAGGACTTCCGGAAGCCATTCAGCTCTCCCTGGGAGAATGGTGCCATATCCAAGAGCTGGATTACGATCAGATACCATTTAAGTGCCTCCAGTGCCATGCTTATGGTCATTTCGCAAAAAGCTACCCCAAAGCCTCTGAGGATGCAGGACCAGCCAAAGAAGGTGATTTTCAGCCAGTAACTAACTGGCGAAGGCAGCCAAGGCGAAAGGATCCAACCCTGGCTCCGAAGGCCACTCATCCAGCAGAGGCAACTCTAGAAAATAAAAACAGCTGTGATGTGCTGAAGGAAGTTGAAGACCTAGATCCAGAAGCAACATCAGTTAAGGAAGATCCTCTGGCAGACGAAAGCCTTCATGATCCCGCCCCCCCAGAATCAGTAGTAGCGAGGGAAATTCGGCCTTTAGATCCTGAATCCTCTGTCCCTGCAGGTCTGGTTGTTTCAGTCCCCTCTAGCGGCTCTGTGGAAACTTCTGAACCTGAATACATTTCAGTCCCGTCTCCACCCCTTACCGAGGGCGAAAGTCCAATAAAGCGCGTAGAGAAAAGGAGGCGGCCTCCAGCATTTCTTTAGGTTCTCATAAAAAGCTGGATCCTTTCTTTAAGGGGCAAATTTCATCCCACTCGGTTTAATGCTTTGCTTCTGTCTTCTACTTTGCTCACAGTTTGTGAGAATTTACTCATGTAAGCAATTTTTGTCATTTTCTCGAATTAGCTCTAGACGCGGATGGGATTTGTCTCCCAAGACTTTCACAAGAAGGTTGGCAGCACTGTTAGAGGTCACCAACTTTCTTTAGATTTGTAACTTTCTGAAACTTTCTGATTCTGGCTTGCCAGAATGTCGATTAATGCAACATAACCGTTCTTGTTAAAAAAAAAAAAAAACAATAGTTGGATAGCACAATCATATAATAGGTCTTCCATGTAATAAAGAGCCTATTCTAATGTACCTTAAAGGTACTCAAACATATGCTTAGTAGTAAGCATAAAATACAAATACAACAGGTCCGCACAAAGACCAACCAATTACTTACACATAGTAGCATCATCTCGATCCAATCCAGAATAAAGTTTTTCTAAACTAGAAACCATGGATTTTAAATCCATCATATACAACATTATACAACAAATGTGTAATGTCATGCAGAAAGAACGTCTTACCTTTTCTTTCACTCTTCAAAATTTGTTGACTTGTTGAATCTTCTGCTATCTGGAGAAGTTCTCTTTGAGATTTCCATTCTCTGTGATGTTCTTCAAGGCCTGATCACTTTCTTAGTGATCCTTGTATTTATGCTACAACACCCCAACTATCTCTTCGAGAGGTTTAACTGTTCTCTTACAATCTAGACTGTAACTCTTCTTGAGTATCAATAGCCTCTAAGACTTTGACCATGTCTTTTCTCATGTGGATTCTCTCCACAGGGTATCACAACCCTTGGTTGTCTCAATCATTTACCATGACTAGCTGATGGGGAATTTATCTGCTATTTCCTATGAAAACACATCATTACTCCCTCTTCAACTAGAGGATTTTTTTTTTATGTACTATACCAAGCTTGTCTCGGACAAAGGCTTAATAATAATGTTAGAAATATTGCTCATCTATGGATATGTACCATGTGTCAGATATAACTAGCTAGAAACCTCATAAAGCTTGACTTCTTTTTAACATGCTCTATCTAGAGCAACATATGTGATCCTTCCTTGATTACTACACTAGTCAGGTTTCATATATGTTTGACACTCTATTCCATTTTTCAAGACATATTGAGTTTACATATACTTGTACCAAGTAGGTACCACAACACATGTTATGTACATGTCTATGTACAGACTGTAAATTACATGGCTGATCGCAGGAGCCATGATTAACCAGGTTCATCTCAACTAACTTTTGAGATCTTCCAAATCTGATCTAAACTTTGGATTTATATTCATATAAATGGCCATGGACATTTAATCCATCATCCTGAAACTCTTCAGGATCTCTGTTGTACATTTTCTTTAACTAAATAAAATCTTATATAGTGAATTCCACACCTCTAATCATAAGAATCATACCAAGATTCTTGAATATTGTTATCATCTTCCTTTTGAATTATGAGCATCATGCAGGTCTCCCTTTTTATAGGAGGTACATCAACCAATTACACTGGTTCTTTAGGAGCTAGCGAGACTAGCAACTCCCTCTCAACATGTGATTGTGAGGATCATAATCTAGTTCCTTCATCAAGGAGACTTATGCTCATCTATATCTGAAGTTCCTATTTGACACATGAATGTAATAAGATAGAATATCTTCAAGAGTCTTCACATCTATCGTAATAGAACTAAGCCATCTATTCTATCTTCTTCCAAAGAGGCATAAGAACCTCCCGAACTGTTCTCTTTCAGGCTCATCCATCTGAATGAATCCACATTCATGTCCTTCTTTACTTGTAGGTAAGGACATATTATATTTCCCTACAATACAAATTATTCTAATGGTTAGAACCATTTCAAGCTCATGAATTTTATTCACATGAAATGCTCTCAATATACTGTTAAATATTTACATAGTTATGTACATAAATTGACTAATTGGTTTATCATAACCCATTCTAATATTATGTACTAATATGCAGCCCTATATCAGTCCTTTATCATTCCAAAGAATTCATTTTATGAAAGAATATACATCTGCATGTTCATATCTCATGAGGTAAGACTGTTTCCCTCTATCTGGCCAATCATGTAGACTTATGTTCACAACTTATGAAGCAATCACGCAGCCCTAAATCTCATGTCTTATGAAGGATGTTTTCAGCCTTATATACATCCTGTATGAGTATATATCAGTCCTACATAAGTATTATATCAGTCCTATATCATCTCGCAACATATGGACTCATGAGATCAATAGCATGCCAATAAAGACAAAAAAAATGTATATGCTAAACACAATTCCAAGTCGAGGAATACAGATCTAGATGATAGTCTTGAAACATAAAAAAAACTTTTAGATCTGATTTACAATAGCATATAAAAAAATGTAAGGTACTCATCTTTATCGTTTGTATGGGCTCCCTCTTGATCTTTGCTTCCTTGTGGAGATAGGTGGGGTCCTTCTTTATTCACTGCAACTTTAAACACTGCAAAAATAAAACTTAATGCATGAACTAGAAAGTGTGTCTCTGCATAGGAATAACGATCCCACGAAGCCAAGAGTGAATTATCTTCTTCATTAAAGGAAATATTCCTTTCGATCATCCTCTTCCTTGGATGATTTCTCTTGAGAAGGTTCACCTCCTTCTACGACGGTGGATGCATGAACTCATCTTTGTTTTATTTTCCTCACACGACAATCCTATATGAAGTGTCCTAGATTTTGACAATAAAAACATAGGCGCTTTGATTTGTCAAAACCTTTATGGATCTCTTTCTTCTTTGCAAGGAAATACTTCTTGGGAGAAAAGGGTTTCATCTCTTTCTTGGTTCCTTCCATTAGGGCAAGATTTTCCTCCTTAGTGCTCAACATATTGTTTTGGATGCTCCCTTCTTCTTGGATGAAATCATGCCAAATTCTTTCTAAATTGGGATGTCCTTCTCTTTCATTTACTACAGCAAGAACAATCTCAGATGAGTAGGGGAGTCTGTTGATGGCAGTTTGTAGAAGATCATCCTCATCTGCATCCACGTTGATGCTTACTAGTTGACCCTTTACTTGTGAAATCTTTGTGAAGAATGATGCTACGATATCATCCTTCTCCATATCCATGTTGCACAACTTCTTATTCAAAGCCCTCTTTTGATTAGGGGCCTTCTTCTCATAAATATTTATGAGTGTGTCAAAAAACTCCTTTCCTGTCTTCAATGTTGTGATCATCATCATGAGGTTGTCCTTCACGAAGTGATATATGATCCTCTTTGCCTTTGCTTGATTCTTCTTGTAATTGGTTCTTCTTGCATTTGTAGTGGGCTATTCGATCACGAAGGTCACAAAGGAATCAAGATCACGCTCTTTAAGTATATTGAAGTTAGATGTTCCTTCTAGTCGATCTTTCGGTCAGACGAATATTGATGCCATTGCTTCAAGCTCTTGCTCAATGCTTCAACATATACAAAGGCTTATAGTGTTTACACATAACTAAGCTCTTGCATGCCCTTTCTATGATACCATGTTAGTGTTTGAACAATAAGGAAAGATGATTGAACTATAAAAATTTAATCCACAATTACAATGCAGATATATTTCATAAACAATTCATACACAAAAATTCAATCCATAAGACACATGATGTACCCTGAACAACCCTCCAATGATCCGGAGGATAAAAAACCCAGCAAACAATCTTTGAGTATGATATATAATCGACAAAGAATGATTACAACACAATAGCAGATTGCCCAAGAAGAGAGCACATGAGAGTAGAGATCATACATAACATTGTACTAGTCTTTCCAAGTGCATAACACTTCTTTAACAACAAGATAGAAATCAATCATACAATGAATGTAGAAAATGGTTGCATGAATTGGGGGCACTATCAATTGTGTGCACACCTCACGCATAACCTAATGCGCCTTCCTTGACTTGGTGCCAAGTTGTCACCTCATAATTATCTCCCACACTGAAGATATGCACCCTTCATTAATTCACTGGTGTTAACTACCTCAAACCGAGTTGTTAACTGATTGAACTGAACTGAACTAAATGGAATTGCATGTAACTAAATGGAACTGAATGTAATTGAACATAACTGAACAAAACTGAACAGAACTGAATGTAACTAGTGCTTCACCATCAATGTCATCTTCAACAACCACTCGGATAAATTAAGGAGTTGATTTCTTAATTAACCGAAACTTGTTTATCACAACCAAGACTCAACCAATGTCTTATTAATTTGAGTTCACTTGGAGGAATACATGGGAAATTTAAATTATCTCTCTATCTCTGTGCTCATCTCATTTACCATTAATTAATCTTGCATGGTCCATATGTGTTTCATTAATTAATCATCTATATCATATCATACTCATATAGTCATATGCTAAAGTAAATCACTTTAGGGGTAGATAATCCCTAAAGGAGACTTGTAGCACCTGTTGACCATGACTAGCCATACATCACATAGTATATCCTCGAGACTTAATACAACATAAGTCATGTGGTCTTGATACAACACACGACTCCTGAACTTAATACAACATAAGTTCGAACTTGATACAACACAAATATCCAACCTTAATACAACATAAGATCATGATCTTAATACGATATAAGATCCCAGTACAAGCATTTCTCCCGAATAAGACAAGGTCCTAACTTAATACAACATAAGCTCTTTAACTTATTACATCATGAGTTAGTGAACTTAATACGACATAAGTTCCATGGAGAAGATATGAACCTAATACGACATAGATTATGGACTTGATACAACACAAGTCTTATGGGAATGACTCCCAAAGCTGTAATTTCAACAATCAATGGAATTATTTCTCCACTTCTTCGATTTGGTTGGGGATGAGTTACTGCAGGCTATTTAAGAAACCAAGTTTCAGGAGCATATTCCATCCAATTTGAACACTACTTTCTTAATGTTGATTCCGAAGAAGGATAAACCTACAAATTTTAATGACTACAGACCTATCTCCCTCTGTAACTTGCTGTATAAGTTCATCACCAAAATTATTTTGAACCGAATCAAGCCTGTTCTTGAAAAATGTATATCATCTGAATAGTTTGGTTTTTTGGCATCTCGACAGATTTTGGATGTTGATCCCAATTTTGTCATCATTTTTTGGCTAATAATTTACATGTTTGACATATGTTTTGTCACCTTTTGGCATGTTTTCTATCATGCAGTTCACTATTCAGCACCTTGTATGACTATATTTTGGGTTTATGCAAGCTATGATTTATTTCTATTATTTCACGATTTTATTGGTTAAATCCGATGATATTTGATGATATGATAACATATGAAATCATTGTTGTAGATCATGGTCTTCAGCGAACCAACAAGCAGGTAACACATCCATCCTAGATATGCGTAGAGCATATCCAGCTCACTGTCTAGCTCACCATTTGAATCGCTGAGCCAACCGCGCGCTGTTGATGATGGATTCCCGAGTGTTAAAATCATGAAACGGTCTGCAAACTGCCTGCTTTCCACGCGTCTAGGTGAGAGCATGATCCTGATTCTAGAAGGATTTCCAGCACGCTGCCTTTGTTTGACACCTTGACGCCAACCATGCCAAAGCATAGCCTGTATGCCACATCATGCGCCATAGAAGAACCATTTCGCGAGAAAGGAGGAAAATGTTATGTGTTGGCCATTCGATCAGTTATTTGTCACAATGGTTGACTTATATTAAGAGCAGTCAACAACTGAAAGGGTCGACTTGCTCGCCCTTTGTAAAACACTATATATACAAATGCTTCTATACGGGAAGAAGTTAATTTTTAGCTAGTTGATACATGTGATCATTTTGATTCTAGAAACTCTGTAATACTTTTCTTCAATTTAATAAAGGTTCTGCTTATGTTGTGCATGATCGTGTCTTAGTAGCGTTTAGCAATTCATCACTTTGATTGCTGGGAGGGCCCCTCATCAACCAGAGATTTCTATTCCTGTGTATTTTCGTTATTCCTTTTTTTTGCAATTAGCGTAGTTTTAATTGTAATTTGTTTATGCAATTTAGTTACTATAGTCGTTCATGTCATTTGTTTCCTGTAGCATAAATTATACTTTGATATCATGCTGTTAATGTAGTTTCCCTTTGTGAGTTAAGCAACCAGTTGTGCACAAATTTGCTTTCAATTTCCTTTTCAAGTCTTTCAAGTTTACTTCTTGGTTTTATGTTAATAGAATAGATTGCTTTGCTATTATAGGATCCAATTACAGTAGGTTCAATTCTATTCCTTTCCATTTTGTTATGAATTCATTTAGTTCAATTCTGCTCGCCCTTTGTAAAACGCTATATATACAAACGCTTCTATGCGAGAAGAAGTTAATTTTTAGCTAGTTGATACATGTGATCATTTTGATTCCAGAAACTCTGTAATACTTTTCTTCAATTTAATAAAAGTTCTGCTTATGCTGTGCATGATCGTGTCTTAGTAGCATTTAACAATTCATCACTCTGATTGCTGGGAGGGCCCCTCATCAACCAACGCTTTCTATTCCTGTGTATTTTCGTTATTCCCTTTTTTTGCAATTAGCGTAGTTTTATTTGTAATCTGTTTATGCACTTTAGTTACTGTAGTCGTTCATGTCATTTGTTTCCTGTAGCATAAATTATACTTTGATATCATGCTATTAATGTAGTTTCCCTTTGTGAGTTAAGCAACCGGTTGCACACAAATTCGCTTTCAATTTCCTTTCCAAGTCTTTCCAGTTTACTGCTTGGTTTTATGTTGATAGAATAGATTGCTTTGATATTATAGGATCCAATTACAGTAGGTTCAATTTTGTTCCTTTCCATTTTGTTATGAATTCATTTAGTTATATTCCAGCTTGCTTAATAATGCAATAGATAATGATGTTTTTTAATTATGAATTGAGTTTAAGTTATTTTATAGATTGAATTTAATCATTAAGTAGGTTTAATTCCCGTCCTTTACATTTTGCTATCATGTGCATGGATCAGCTGATCTCAAAATCATTTAGATTAACTATTCTTTGACATTTTAGTGCTTTTTGTGTGCAGACTGTCATTTAGACAGCCTGTTCTACCTGCCATCCAGATCTTTGCTCCAATCTGTTATCCAGGCTTTCATTCAACCTTTAGCGTTTTTAATCTGTTTTAAGCTTGTTTCTTTAGTTTTTCGATTATGTTTTGATAGTGGTAGTTAGACAATGGTTGTGTTTCTTCTTAAAAGCCTTAGGTTAGACTGTTTAAAATACTTATTAAGTTTTATTCCTATTTCTTCCTTCTTTTCACCCTATGTTTAGAATTATGTAATGAATTTTGGTTTACTGTATTGCTTTGTAATTATATCTTTGGCTTGCATTGATTTCACCCTTTTTTTATATATAGTTTAGAGTCAGATATGTCAATATTAGGGAAATATGTTAGTACCTTGTAAATTGATCATAAGCAGTAGGATTTGTCCCTTCCAATTAGGTGGTTACCAAAGAAACCTATATAATAGAATTTAAAATCATCTTTATTAAGTTTTCTACTTGCTCCTCTTTATTAAGTTTTCTACTTGTTTATAAGTTAGGTCTACCTTCTTGTAGTCTCGTTCTATCTTTTGCAGTTAGGAGTGATTTGCTTTTGAAATAAATCATCATGTTTACTATCAATTGCATTTGGACGTTTCTTAGTCTGCACATCTTTGTAGAAGTTAAGTTAGATTTGATTCCCTTTAGTTTCTTCACTTCCTTTTAAAGTCACTTTGACACTTCTCCTACTCCTGCCCCACTCATAGTGAATCCTTATCCTCAGAACAACTAAGAAGAATGGAACTAGATAGTTTAGTTTAAACCATTATGTACATCCGATAGTTACATGTATAGTTTTTCTTAGAAGCATATCCAGTTGTTGTAATTTTGTGCATTTAGTCTCTAAGGTTGTTTAGCTATAAAATAGATCTTCTTATAGAGAATAGTTTATTGTCATAGAATAACATTGTTTATATCTTTATCTTATAGTGATTGTTTATAGAGTAGAGTAGTATAACTTGATACCACTCTGGTCTAGTACTCTGTTCCGGTTCAATTACCTTGACAGTTGAATTCTTGGGAGTTTGACTCAGTTTTTCATTTTGAAATATCTTTTGATCTTTTGTTTGTTAAAATATTCCCACGACACCCTAGGAACCCCTTTACCTTCATATATACTTTGTGTCAACTCTAAGATTACTGACCCTAGTCGATAATTAAATATTAGGTGAATTAATCAAGACGATATTTTACCCAACATTGGATACAATTGGTTTAGCACAAGAGGCAATTCATTCCATTAAATTAAAAAAGATTCGGGCTCACATCTTCAGATTGGATTTGGTAAAATCATATGATAGGGTGGACTAGTCTTTCATCCGTTTTATGCTTATTTAGATTGGTTTATCAGTGGAAGCGACAAACTGGATAATGGCATCTATCAATATGACTTCTTTTCTTGTACTAATAAATGGGTAACCTACCCCTTACTTTAGCAACAACAGAGGGATTCATCAAGGATGCCCCCTTTCACCCTTAATTTTCATTCTGGTTATAGAGGGGCTCAGTCAAATTATTGGTAAGGCAAAGGAGGACAAGCTTATCAAAGGTATTCATATTACACGCTCTCTTTCACTTACCCATCTGCTCTTTGTTGATGATGTGTTATAACTTGGGAGGGGGGATGTTGTGGAATGGAAGGAATTTAAGGACTTAATCGATATCTTCTGTTAAGCCACGGGTATGCTGGTTAGTCCGTAGAAATCTAATTTCTTAAATAACCTATGTGAAGGTGAGTGCCTTGATGATATTAAATCCATGTTTCCTTTTTGTTTTGAGTATTTGGTTCGCGGGCTTAGATACTTGGGATATACTCTGAAGCCAAACAATTATAAGGTTGAGGATTGGAATTGGTTATTGCATCGTTTGGATGGGTGTATTAAAAATTGGGCATACAGATGGTTGAATTTGGGTGGTATATTATTCTTAATTATCTCTGTCCTACAGAGCTTACCTATTGATTAGTTTTCGCTCGTTCAAATCCTGGCTTCGGTGTTGAATAATATTTGTAAGAGGATCTATAATTTCCTATAGGAATGTGGGCGTAAAGATAAAAAGTTTCACTTGGATTCTTGGGAGCTTGTTTCATTACCCAGGAAATTTGGGGGATGGGGTATTAAGAGGATGGAATGGTTCAGTTATTCTCTTAGAGCAAAGAATCTTTGGAGGGCACTCTTTGACTCGAGTCTTTGGAGCCAGACTTTACAAGAAAAATATCTTAAGGGGTACTCTTGTTTAGGTATGGATAAGGAATCCAAAATTATAGTATCCAATAAGCTCACTCATTTGGAAAAGTCTGATCCAATCATTTCCTGTTGCGGGAAGTGAACTCTGTTGGTTGCCACGAAACAATACTCTAATTTTTATCAGTATTGATCCCATTATGAGGTTGCATGGTGACTACAAGCTATCAATCGGCCTTATTGTTCATTTACATGAAAGGAACTATTCTAACTTGACACAGATCTTCTTTAAGGAAGGTGTTTCAGATTATACTACTTGGTGGTTGGATGCAGGTGAGATGGGGTTCATAGAAGAATTTGTGTCATAATGGGAAGACTTTGTGGGTCGATTATGCAGAGCTGGTATTACTCTCAGGATGGAACCAGACTATTTGGCATGGCAGGGACATAGTTATGATGGGATTACCATTGCAAGGAAAGCTAATGAGGTTATCCTTAAGCACGAGGGATACACCTCTTCTGTTGGGTGGTCGTGCCGGTATATGGAGATTTGATATTCCCCTAAAAATTAGATGCTTCATTTGGATGTGTGTCATGGACTGTATCATGTGTTGGGAAAACCTTAGAAGACGCGGATGGTTTGGACCTGGATGGTGTGTGCTTTAGCGTAGTGAGGATGAATCTATGACCCATCTTTTTGGACATTGTTATTTCTCTAAGGAAATTTGGCATCGTCTAAAGTTAATACTGAAGCATAGTGATGACTAGAAGGGTGTTTCTTTTAAGGACAACTTCCTTAATTGGATACAATAGAAGCCAGAATATAAATATCTGGTATGTTATACCGTATGGGAAATCTAGAGATCCAGGAACCTATGTATTTTTTAGAATAAAAGGATTCAGCTAGATATAGTGGTCTCCAAAATTTTGAGCCATATCATAGACAATTGCACTGATATCACTACTAAGAATCCTCAATCCATAGTTGCTCCTACGTTACCAGATGGTATATCTTGTGGTTTTTTGATGGAGCATCAAAAAAAGGTTCATGTGGTGCAAGAATGGTGTTGATTATGAAGGAGGACTATCACATTCATTTGAAATTTGTTGTAGGTTATGGTAACAACTCTGTCACGTCCCCACCCCTCATACCGACGATGGAGAGGACGTGACTACGTTGCTCCTGCTATCCAATGGGCGATCTAGCCCCATGAACATAAACATAAAAATGCATTGGATTAAAAACATACTAGATGCATAACAATTGCAATTATATAGCAGAAGAAATTCATCCATACAAGCATTCCATGTATTGAACATAAGAATATACGCATATACATTAATACACAGCAGAAGCAATGCATTCATTTATTCGTTGAAGCATTCAACATGTTCATATTAATTCATAAGACAAATAGTTTGCAGAGATTAAGCACAAGGATACTTATCTTGAAAGGAAGCTGGCCCGCAACTAGCTACGTCGCTGCAACGTTCCACCCAACCATAGGCTAATATGCTCATTAATATCTCAGCATCACTGCCACCCTCGAGCTGGGCATGATTCCACAAGGTACTAGGGAACAACGTGGGAACAACATGCTCACACATAGCCAAAACCATGCATCCATAGTCAAGCCAACACACAGTTGGGTTTCATAGACTGTTAAGGAAACAAGCCAATAACATGGAGGGGTCATTGGACTTACTCATCCAAGCCCAACCAAGCTTTTCATCAAACACACAGGCAACCAATTAACATACGGTTCCTTGGGTTTACCCAGCCAAACCAACCTGCTAATCGAACACAGGAATCCATCTAACATATGGGTTTCTCAGACTTATTCAGCCCAACCATCACAAGGATTCCCACAACAACAAAATGCACATGCTGGGTATGAAGGAAACACTTTTCAACCAAAAACGATTAGGCAAATGGGGAAAATCAACCCCTGGGTGAGAAACCCGAATTCAACAACGGTTCAATGGATTCACATAGGCAAAAACGACCCTCTCAAATCCCCATCTCATGGATTCGAACTCAGAAACGTTATGGGCTTTACGTGGGCCAAAAACAGCCTCAGCAACCACCCAAAATTCGTGGGTCTTCTCTTCCATTCGTTGTGTAACCACACAACGAAATTTCCCACTAGGGAAAACAACGAAAACTCCTAGCAGATATCCCAACCACTGAATGTTCACAAAACCACTTCCCAACCATGGGGAAAGCACCAGGAACTGCAAAAAAACGAATGGGGAATGCACGACATCTCCAAGGATGCGATGGAGAGAAAAACGTGGATCTCCCAGGAATCACACACACACACCGCAACAAACGTTAAGGAAGGAGAGCTTTGTAAGCTTCCCATTGCGTGAGGAACGAACGCCCTCCTCTCCCACGTGATGGGTAATGGGTGAATCCTCTTCCCTTGGGCATGCGTGCGGTCAAAGGCTGAAAACCATGCCCAGAACTGATGGCTGCCCATACCTCCCAATCCCCAAGGAAATAACTTCCTTTACCAACTTAGATGACTGGGCATAAAAGACAAAAAGGGTAGTTGACAGCTTGATGGGTTTTCCCTTTGACATTTGGCTTTCCCCCATTGGCTCAAGGGTTTGAATGTTCCCCCCCCTCCCTATTCCTTGTGAAATCATGCCCCCATCTCTTTAACGTTGCCGCACATAGCTAGTTGTGGTATTTTATTAATTTGTATTTTACATGATGTTTCCAACACATTGTGCCTGGCTAGCACATAAACTATCGACATCGATTTTAATCGCCGAAACATAAAATACTAAATCCATGGCTGGGCATTTTCCTTTAACTCCACACCACGATTTAATAAAATATTTACATCATATGCAATATAATACCATTAGATTGAAACCAGGGTGTTACAAACTCTAAGGCTGAGCTATTGGTGTTGTGGGGTATACTATGGTTTGCTAGTAGCCATGGGATTTTTGCATTAAGATATTTGGTGACTCTAGAGTTACTATTGATTGGGCCCCTGAGATTTCACAACTACACTCTCTTCACTTGGAACATTGGCTCAAAAAGACCAGATTGCTCATAAATAGATTCTCTGAGATTACTTTTCAACATGTTTATAGGGAAGTCAATACTGTGGCTGACATGCTCTCTAAACATGCCATTGGCTTTATGGATGGTCTCATTTCTTTTGAGGATTACTCCTTTAGACAATTTGTGGACTTGTGCTTTATGTCAAATACTATGTAATTTTTATTATATATACAACATTTTAATGTCAAATACTATAGATACACCATTTTAATGTCAAATACTATGTAATACATATAATAAATACAACATTTTAATATCAAATACTATGTAATTTTGATTCAGATACTTTGTAATACATATAATAAATACAACATTTTAATATCAAATACTATGTAATTTTGATTTAAAAAAATTAACAAGTTACTACTTTTTCTCTCTAAAAAAAATTAATTACAATGAAAGTAGACACAAAATATTCAACAAAAACACACTTTTTGTCTCACTAAACTACTTTGTAAGAAGCATATTCGATTGTGTTCCTATCCTCTATATTTGAACATGTGTGGCCTCTCAAACAAGCACACAACCCGAATAAGGATGACACTTAACCTCTAAAAAGTGAGCTAGTGTCCTATGCACATAAACCTAAAGCCTACTACAAAGAATTTACGTTAGACATAAACATAATATTAAAAATGTTAATTCCATAAAAACATTGGAATTTTGTTTTTTTAGAACTTTGGGATATAAATTTAATTGAAAAATAAGTTATGCATTTCTAACAATTTGAAAAACTCTTAGCTCAACAATCACAAAGTTAATTGTTTGTAAAAATAAAGCACGGGAAATGAAACGTTGAAAATAATGAAAGAAATTTGTGTGTAAGTAGTCAATATGATTTTATGTGTTTAAGGGGTTAACTCAATAAGTTGTCATCATTGTATAACATGAGTAATAAAATACAAACAATGTCGACTCTTTGAACCTAAACGATCTGAATTGGATAAATATATATTTTTCATCTATTTTGGTGCTTTGTAGTTGGAAAAATTGGATAAATGGGCTTGTAGGGCACATTTTATAGGTAGGTCTTATGTTCTAGATCCTTTTGAGAACCATTTGAGGGCTTAACCAATGTTTTTTGGGGTCAAAAGTGTGCGGAAATAAATAGTTTGAAAGGTGGCATTGAAGGAAATTTGTAATTTGAACAATTTGTTTGGGGGAATTAATAGTGTGACTACTATATTGTCCACCATGAGCGTGCCTAACCTACAAAATTGGGCTAACATGAGGAATGAACATTTCTTCAATTTGAATATGGATAGTACAATGGGTTTTTCATCGTAGTCCATATTATTCGATTTTGAGAATCGATGACCATCAATTTCTCTATGGAATCAATTGCAAATGTCTCCATTGAGAGATTGATGAGTAGGAATGCTAGGATATGATTCTATACAAGTAGTACATGTATGCATGGCACACAAGGCATTGATCTGTTTACAGAAAGATTGAGTAGAATGTGGATGGCCATGATATTAAATAGTACATGTTGGAAAATGCAAAAGAGGTTGTTGTTTAGTATACATTGTGGTCTCTTGAAGTCTCTTTATTCAATATTTCTCTGCAACATATCTTTTCTTGCCTATCTTTATAATGTAAGCATATTAAGGTCAGTGTTGAATATAGAAGTCGTATCTTATTGTGTAGAGTTTTAAATTCTCTTATGTCATGGTTGCTTTACACATAATTGTATTTTATTTTTCATAGTAGCATAAGTGTAGCTACCCATTTCCATCATCTTCAAAAGATACACAACTTCCATTATATTCTTAACTTTCATCTTTAGATGACCCACTAATTGACTTAGCCCTTGATCACACTTTTCTTATAATGTTTCTTGAGATCCATGCAATACTTTCTTGTTTATGCATCCTAGCTCTTCTAAAATCCTACGAGGTAACTATCTATCCGTTAAAAATGGTTTAACTTAAAAAAAATACTATTAAACATTGAATTGTTAATCACCAAGTACTTGCCTAAACAATTTTAATAATATATACTTGCCTAAATCTCTAATTATAGCCTTTGTTCACATTAAAGCTCCCCCAAAAGACATTAAGTACCTTTTATTTAGCCATCCACGTTCTATGTGAAATATTTAATATATCGTTTCTTTATTTTTATTTTATTTTATGGTATTCAGAAGGATATTGATTTTCTACATGGTGAAGAAGATTACGATGATTGCTGGAAGAGTGTCAAGAAGGAAATAGGGAAGGAAAATCAAAATGCTGCAAGTCTTCTTGCAGAGGTTTTGGAGAGATTTGAAATTGTTTCTGCGAACCGAAATGAGTGTCTCTTCATTCTGGACGCAATGTATAGACTGGTTCTATATCTTAAGTAGTGTAACAAAAGGGTATGCATTGTTGAAAAGGATGAAGTCTAAAATGGAAAACAATATACGATTTATAGTGGTAGGTTTTGTCATGTGGTGTGCTTAAATGGATCCTTCCAAGTTTCCCTTAACACGTGTATTGTGCACTATAATGATGAAAATTCTTAATAATGAAGACAACCTGTCAAATTCATGTTATGAGTTATGAGTATGCGGGGCGGCTTCTTTGTTAAATACATGGATGACCTCTAAAAAAAATTCTCATTGGCCTTTTTCACTCAGATCAAAACTATATGAAGGATGCCAAAGAAAGCAGGAAGGATAACCCTATCAACTACAAAGGTGCTTCTGGGATTTCCTTTGGGCCATTATGGCTATTGGGAACCAATATAGTGAAACTCTGGGATGATCCAAACGTCGTACTGAACTGAATTTCTTGCTTATAAATAGATATGTGCATGTGTAGGGACAATTATTTGCTTCGACTTTTTCAACTTTTCATCCCAGGTTATATGATCGTTGTTGTGCAAGGTCAATAAGACAAAAATGGTCCACAGTTGGAGGTCATTTCAAGTATATAGCTATGAAATTGGGTCTAGATAAACATTCGACCGAGTTGGGAGATAAGCGTTGAAATATTTGGTGACCAACATTTAGCTTGGTAAAAGACGATATATAAACCATATTATTAATATATATGGCTTGCTAGTATGTTATAAAATGTAAACACAATATAACATTTGGTAGATTGATAATTTAATGATGATGGTGGTGATTTTTAAGAAATGAAACATGATTTTTTTTAACAGAAACTAAAAGAAGAGTAGTATTAAACAGGCTGTGCACAACCATTTATTACAAAAAACAATTGCTAAAGAGTTCTTGCTAATTAGAGAAAAAAGAAAGAAAACTATGCCAGAGGATAGACCATAGTATGCCGCAGAAGGTTCTTATGTTTCGAATAATTACAGACGAAGTATAAACTCTAACAAACTGCTGATTAAGGAAGATACAAAAAAACATAAACTGTTAAGAGACGCATTAAGGATTGCCTAGGTGCCCCACGGGCTGAGTGACAGATTCCTCTTCCATATTCTGAATTGCATCTGCTGGGTTCTCATGAACTTGGCTTCCCTGGTTCATCTGCACGAAGCGTTGCAGATCCTCCTGAATGCGGTCAACTTTTCCCATGATTTCCTTCAGATTCATTTCATTATCGTCTATTCTAGCATCATGATTGCTAATCTGGTAAGAAGTGTAGCCCACTTTATCAAAAAGGTTTTTTTACCTCTTTGGCAGTTTCTCTAGCGTCCATTATCCCTATGGCCACCATCTCATACAAACGTTGTATATTCACCTTTAGATTTGCAAGGCCTTCATTATCCCCTGTGCATTCCATTTCCTGAACTTGGTGCAGGTCTTGACCAAGATTGTGGCTGTGAAGGGTCAAGCTTACAACCGATTGAGCACCAAGCTAGATGAAACTAAGACTTGTATACGACAGAGACTGCAACACCGACTTCTGGGAGACAAATTAGAGATAGCGGAATTGAGAATGAAAAATTCTTGTTGCATGTTTTCATAATCCCTTAAATTTCAACAAGAGATGGTTCCTATCGCATCTTCCTCCCAGCCAGTACAATCACAACCAAAGGTTAAGGTATTACCTTCCAGAAGAAGCTGCTCAAAGGGGGAGTTCGTCACAGATCCTGAAGCTGTTCGCTAAAAGGAGCCAGGGATGCAGCGAGAAAGATAACAACAATTTAGAAAATCTGCCAATGCTAATCTCTCTGTCACGAAGCCCCTTAATTGAGGCAAAACATCCCAAGGAAAAACCTGCAAAGAACCAAGCTGTGGGAGAGGACCGTCTTCAGAGCCGAACCTGTCAACTGGCAAAGTTTCCTCCGGAGCAACAACATGAAGAATAACACCAATGTGACTATGAAGGAGGGCGAAGGGGCAGATGAAGCTTCCAGGTGAAGCCATGGTACGCTGCTGAGGCTGGCGAGAAGCGTGCTGACTGAGCCCGTAATTAAGCTTGAGGGGATGGCAAATTAAGGCAGGAGGAAACGTGGAGGGGCTGGGAGGTCACGTGTTTCCGAAACAATAATCAAGCATTTGACCATAGATCAAGCGGAGGGGTGATATAAAACTTAGGATAGGTAAAATAGGATTTGTGGTGTGCGTTTGGACATTAGGGGATAGGATTAATGACAACGTCTTGGTCATTTATGCTGATATGTCCTTGAGGAAGCAAGGCCCCTTGATTATCTAGAGCGTCTGCGAGAATGTTGTTTGCTCGGAGGATGTGAAAAAACTCGACTCGACTAGAGAGAAGGGGAGTGATTCTGTCATACAGCCTTCTGCAGTTTATGGATCCTTTGAGATAACCATGGATCATTTTGTAGATGACTTGTCTTGAATCTCCGAAGACTGCAAGCCTAGGAATAGTTAAAGTGTTTGTGAGGTCAAGACCCTGCAAGAGAGCCATCCATTCTGCTTCATTATTCGTCTTGTGGCCCAGCCCCCAAGCGAAGGTTTTTTTCGTTTGTCCTCCGGGATCCAGTAAAATCCCCCTGCATCTGCCACCCCTGAAATGAAACATAATTAATAATAATATGTTTTACCTATTTTTGTAAAAACTGAAATTAAATATATTAAATATTCATAAAATTAATACAAAGAATTACAATTATAATATTTATAATTTTATAAGCATTTGAATTTTTAATTTTGTCTTAAATAATTAAAAATAATATATAAACATTAACACTTAAAATTATTAATTTTAAGGTAAAGTTAATTCTATGATATGAACAAGTATATTAGAAATCTAAATCTAAAAGTTTTCACAAAAAATATTATATAGAATTATTAAACATTTTTCTACCATCCCGAAACTTCATATTAATTGTAAATTTCTCATAAACAAACTCATTGTCATTATCATTTTAAATTTAGATTAATAAATTAATGCAACATATAGAAAGTAAAAATATTTTGATCTTCCCATAACTATTTGTTCCAAAGTATTGCCATTCATATCGTATTCTATAAAAAGAAATATATCACAAGAGATATATAGAAACCAAAAAAGGTGTTAAGACGTCATTAACAGGATTTCACGA
The DNA here is from genome assembly GCA_001517045.1 of Pseudotsuga menziesii. Lineage (NCBI taxonomy): Eukaryota > Viridiplantae > Streptophyta > Pinopsida > Pinales > Pinaceae > Pseudotsuga > Pseudotsuga menziesii. The sequence goes on along the minus strand of LPNX010364432.1, from coordinate 146,778 downwards.
TCATTGACGACGTGACCAGAAGAATATAGGAAAGACCCAATCATAGATCATGTTTAGGTAGAGTAGGGTTTTTGGCGAAGTACCCACCGTATTAATCAATCTAATGAATTGAATTTTTTATATAAAAGATAGGAGACTAAATCCATCGACTTAGTTTTAAATATGAACCTGCCCAAAAAGAATACAACACCACATGACAAGGAAAACCAATGGCGGTAAAGGATGACTTGCCCTCTACCCTTTATCTCACGCTGGTTGGCACTTACTGAAAAGTTAAACTTCTAGGTTTTTGAACCCTCGTATCTATAAATTCCAAACTCTTTGATCACAAAGGCGGGTGGGGAGAACCCACGAGAAACGGAAAATTTTACTTTATCATGAAAAAAAAACTATCATTTCATAACTGAGATCATGTATATATCATTTCACACTCCTTGCGTTGGCGAGTTTTCATGGTGAATAAATATTTTGATTATGTGCTTCTTTTCTTTTCCGTATATAATTAGGGACTATCGACTAGTGTTATGTGTGTTTTTTGTTTGATGTCCTAAAATCGAGACCAACAATGAGAGTTATGCATTTACAAACGAACTTCAAAGCTGCATTTTTTCTGAGTACTCAGTTCTTTGAAGGAACATTCCAAACTATTTCTTGAAAGAGTACTTTGACATTGGGTTCTCTTTGTCTCATTCCTCCCGGACCGACATGAAAAATATCAACCTTCTACTCCAATTCGAACCTGTGATCTGACTTGTATTAAGACATCAAGATTTCCCTAAGATTCTGCAGCCGCCATGGCCGACTGTGTTACTGTATGTCGAGCTCAGAATTTGTGATCGGAGGGTCCCTCCCAGTTCTCAAATCTCAGTTCCCCAGGGTAACATGTTAGAGCTTCGTTAAATTAAAAAAAAAAAAATTGATTGGAGAAATGGTTTCAACCTTTTGGATAGACCATTTAAATATATAATTTCAACTACCTAAAACTATAATTTTATGGCTAAATTTTCAAAAAATATTACACTATATAAATAAAAAAAATTGAAATCTCTCGACTGATATTAAAAATTGAAATTTTAAAAATATTTTATGAAACTTGTAGAAAAAAATTTGAATTTTTAAAAAGATTATTGTAAAACTTGTAGAAGAAAATAGAATCGGATTCATGGCTAAAAGGATGTTTTGATTGATTCTTAATCTTTCTTTTTTTTTTTTTTTTTTTTTTTTTATATATCAGAGGAAATCTCCACGGAAAACCCATCAATACTTCCCCACATTAGTGGATGGTAGAGGTGGTAAACCGCCGGCCATCCTCACAGATGACCTAACCCCGAAGGACTCAAGGCTCGAACCCGTGACCTCTCCCCGTACTGAGAGAGTGTGCACACGTCTTACCAATTGAGCTAACCCTTGGGGCTTTTTTTGTTTTTTTATCCACATGGTTTACCATGGTGGAAGAAAGAGCAATAGAAAACGTTGCATCCAACTTTTATAAATAGAGGATTTTTCTCCTATTTGTGATCAAAAGAAAAATCGGATTGCTACCAGAGCATTTTTCTCTTAACCATTTGCTTGCTGCCCATTCATCTTCATTTTCCACCCTCTGAATCAATTACTTGTTGCTCATTCATCACGTTGTCTTTAAGGAGAGGGATCGATAACGTTGCATCAAGCATTTAAAACTATAGGACTCTGGTCAGATTGATGACCTAAAGAGAATCTGATTGCTCTTTCCTCTAGTAGGAGGAGCAATTTGAATAGGATTCTGGTGAGATTAGTGACAAAAAAGAATCAGATTTCTGACCTAAAAACTAATCTGATTTCTGGAAGATTAGCTTTGGCAATTTATCGATTATTTGTTGCTCTTTAATCTTCATAATCTTCCGTGCCGGAGAAGACAGGATCGAGGATGTTGCATCTCACTATTGCAATCATTCCACACGGAAGTCCCCGTAACAGGTGCAGTGGTTGGCTCTTTATTTAACGATAGTTTACTATAGATGTTTTTAATGACAGGGGGCGGTTCCTCATAGGCCGTCGACATAAGACGAAATGGCCGGAGGAATCGTCTCCTTAAATAATGCCTTCAACGTAATAAATGGTCGATTGAATTTTCTCGTTCCAAATCATATTATTGCTTTCATTGCGCTGAGAGGCGCATTCTACAGCCCGATATGAGGTAGAAGTGTGATTCCATGCTCAACGTGGAGATGACACGTGTCACAATGTCGGCTCATGATAAATATATATTTAAATCTCCCACAATGTCGGCTCATAATAAATATAATTCCGTGCTCAACGTGGAGATGACACGTGTCACATAAAAAAGTCGGCTTATATATCTCTATATATACAAGTCGGCTTAATAATTAATAATCTTAGGTGTATATATATATATATATATATATTTGTAAGTAAATCAAAACATCCCTTGAAACAACTTCTGCTTCTTCTCTCTCAACGTAATTCGGCATTGCCCCCTGTTCCATCGACTTCTGAGAAACAGCCTTTCTGTATATTCTACATAAAACAACATCCTTTATCTGAACAAGCCAATTGAATTTGTTCAGTATAACTTCATACAATGTAATTCCTACAAAATCTTCAATAATTTTAAATACTTCCATTTTAACTCAGGAGTGAGAATCATCAGAAAAACTCCAAGTGCAGATCTCTCCCTCTCTCAAGATTCATATCTCCTGCCTTAAATAGTATGAGCGATCGAAAACATCTGAGTTTTAACTATCAACCAGAGGAAGAAAAATTCTAGAAGCAAATCTCCAACGCAGGTGAAAAACATCAAACCTAAAATTATCTACAAACCCTAAAATCCATCTGCAATTTCTGGATTTTGTTTTTGTTTTGGCATCTGGATTTTCCCTTCTACAATTTTCACTTCTACTAATGCAGCAATTATGAAGTGATCTCCAGCTTAGATCCAACAAAGCACATTATCTCTTTATCTGCAATCTGCGATTTTCACTTCAAGAGAAATTATATAAATTTGCTTATCTCTTTATATACAGTCTTTTTCTGTCAAGAAAAAGACTGTATAATTGAATAACTGTATAAGAAGTATGTTTTCTTTGAATGCGTATGCCAAGGAAGAAGCCACCCGAACCCACGATAAATTGAAGTATATCCCGATTGTGTTTTGAAGGCGGTCCTTACAGCAAACGCTGGAGCATACTCCACATTTATACCATGCTTCGGTAGTGGAATATAGCTCCAACGGTAAAATAGATTGAGTGAATAGATCACCAATTTTCTTGATAACAAAAAAGAGTTCCAATCAAGAAATAACTACTACTTGATCCATTCTACAATCCAAATTGTAGTTCTGGAATTAATCCAACCAAATAATATTGAGTTGTGATGGCGCCTGTTGGATAAGCACGGATGGAAGTCGTACACAGTACTCAGTCACCCAGCAGGTGAACAAATCTGAAAACAATAAAATATCCCACAAAATCACAAATAGAATTCAATCTAGATCTAAAACAGGTCGATTTGCTGGAAGCACAACTAGATCACCATGGATCACGAACTGAGTAGCAGTTCTCTCAATCTTCAAGCAATCTGCAACAACACCAGAGCAAAATAGTGCTCACCCAGTTAGATTCTCCTCTGATTGCAGTGGGAAACCATGGGAAACCATGGGAAACCACGAGCTGGACTTAGAGGAGGTGAGCCCATGTTCTGCAACAAAAAAAAATAATTCTAAGAAATTTAAAGTGTTTTGCTGGCCACAATTCAGGGATAGTTACAAATATGACCGAGTAAGAAGTGGCAGAAAAACCTATTAAATCTTTCTAATGACACCAGCGATCCAAATCTAACTGGAAATACCCAACAATCATGGCAAGATGTCACAACCCATCTCGTCGTGAAAGAATATGCTCTGATACCGTTAAGAAGTTTTATATTAACTTGAATGAAAAATACACGAGAATAGCTCTATTTATATGTGAGCTTACAATTTTACAATCAATATTAGTTGGTTACACTGCAATTCTAATAGCTAACTGTGTTAGGATATACTAATACCAATAATTTGTACAAAATTTTGTTACTAAATGGAAAAATGATCTACTCAGTAAATCATTTATCAAGAAATTTGTATGAAATATGTACAATTTTACAATAAATATTAGTTGGTTACGTTGGAACTTTAATAGCCAACTATGTTAGAAAATACCAATACCAACAATTTGTACAAAGTTTTCATATTAAATGGAAAAATGATCTACTCAGTAAATACCAATACGAACACGAACAATTTGTACAAAGTTTTCATATTGAATGGAAAAATTATCTACCCAGTGAATACGTTATCAAAAAATTTGTACAAAATATGAGATTTTAATCAATATTGAATTAAAAAGCCATAAACCCAGCAATAAGTTATCTCAAAATTTACACAGCAAATAACTTATCTCACACAAAGTATTGAAATTCCAACTTAGGTTTGTTTAGAAATAGCATTGAGAATCCATTGGTGGCTCCCACTTCAACCGAAAATTTATTACACCAGAAAAGCTGAAGAAAAAAATAAGAAGTTTGTAATTTACATTTAGACCTGAAGTTGTTTCTAAAGCCAAGACATTTTGAACACTCCATTGATTATGATTTAGAAAGTTAATATAAAAATGAATTATTTTTTGTTTCTTTTGATTGAATATATTTTTAATTAGACGTTACGAAATAGTCCGTGCCGGGAAAGAAAAAGACTACTTGCTGCAATCAGTGGAGTGGTTTGACTCATTCA